>JAHZNG010003401.1:0-10238 GCA_027744375.1 Orchesellides sinensis
AAATTCAATCCTACATGTCTCTAACTCATTTGCTACCAAATTGGCCCCAACGAATTGATAATGACAAAAAGAAGTAGTCAGTTCCAATATCCGTTTTAGATACCAGTATGAAAAACAAGACGTATCCTAACCCCACCGATTTCTGATACAGTCACAATTTTTCCGAAGTAACTGTTCCATTTTCGTTTCCCAGAAAAACTTTTATTGCAAGATGTTTGTTTAGTTGTGGAGTTGTTTCTTGCTCTTCCTTGTGATTCGACGACCATTTGAATTGCTTTAAAGATGGCTATCCACAAGTAGCATGATACTATCAACGTGGAGGACAGTATCATCCCAGAATCTAATACTTTTTATATACATATATTCACATTTTTAAAAATTCAATTTGCCACCAGTTTGAAATTCTTTTTCAAACGATAATGGCAAATTGTAGTATTTTTTATAAATGTCTTTGCTATTCTACTGCCCTTTTTTACTCCAACTCTAAACCAAGGTTAACATAAGCTGAATAAACTAACCTATTTTAAACTTGAGGAACGATATGAGCTAAAAAAAGGCCAAGGCCCATATCGTCTATTACTATTTTCTGAATGTCCCTGGAGCAAAGCAGAAGTAATTTGTAGGAAAAGAAATTTGAAATTTTGTTTCGGAATTTTTTTCCAGATTCAAAGTTTTATTCCAATTGTTTAGGATAAAGTGATTCAGATTATTGCTGCAAAGTTGTGAAGTCGACGACATCACTGAGAGCCTGTCTTTTGCAAAGTTATAAGTTTCTTTTGAGTCGCTTTCCTTCTTAGTAATCGTTTTCTCGCATTCAGGACCGTAACATTTGCCAATGATTGATTTTAGCATAATTTTATTTTGTAACTGTCACCTGCTAACCTTCATTCGGCAAATCCTTTATCCTACCTAAATACATTAATTAATACTAAAAAGCTACTGTATTTAGTTTCCAAGGTTTTAAAATTTATAGCTTGTTAAAGGCTAAATTTTTGTAAATGGCAGTCTTTAATGCAAGCATATTATGTAGTTTGGTTGTAACAGGGAGCATAATTAGTACTATATATATGTTGTATACTAATTTGTTTAGAAAGTTTTGCAGCGTCATTTATTTCCTATTTGTTGACTGGGCTCTACAAGATATATTTTTACACTATGGACGCATTTAAGACTAAGATTCTTACAATATATTTGGAAGAAGCAACAGCTTCCGCATAGTGTTTTCAAGACCATGACGAACTGTCATTGTTTAGATTGTTCAAAGCAAATAGCAGTTAGAATTTGTGTGTAAGAAAGTGAACAGAAGCGAATTCAGCTCACTTTTCTTACCTCTATTACTCCGTCCTTCAACTCGTTTGTTTTCACAGCGGTGGCATAACGAATAAAAATCAGTCCGTCCATTTCACGTTTTCTTTGTTTATATGTTTATGTACATTTGAACCTCTTTCTTAACAAATCTAGTAATGCAATGCATCTAAAGAAGAGATTTCTACCAATAGGTTTTGGTAACCGCATTGTAAAACCCTGTCGTTTATCCTTTGTCTCTTTAAAAACAAGTAGGCCTATATATTATATATGGCCCACTTGAGGGAAAGATAGAGAAGGAGTAGGTTAAAGGAAGAAAATTTTGGCAGGATTATAATCTGCCACCACTTGCAGTTCATTTTAGACAAGCATATAATGTGTGCCACTTACACATATATGTAGGTTGAGGCTTATGTATTACATATACAATCTATTTTAAAAGGAGCTATTAGTAACAGTGAAGAGAAAAATAATGCATTTCAGTAATACAATAGGTGAAATAGAAAACGTGTAAAAAGGCTAAGATAACAATAGGCAAATGCTGAAGTGAGAGACTACAAGTAATCTAGTGGTGTTCAAAACGGAGTAATAACAGACGCCATGCTACAGCATAAGAACAATTGCACGAGAAAACGAGAAAGAACTGAGATAGAAAAAAATATAAAAGAATAACGTTATATTATCGAATCCTTTCAAGGGAGAGAAAGAGAGCAAAAAAATACTTGATGTCTGAATGCAGTAGTATTTACACACGAAATGTGTGTGTGTCTATATGTTATATACATAATATTGTCAGTTAGTAAGTATTTTAAAAAGGAATATGTTCATGTACGGCATAACAATACTAGGGAACATTTGAACATATCAACTCCAACTTGTCCTCGTGGAAAGACGAATAGAAAACTCCATTGTGTAGTGCATTGCCAACACAGTATACCTCTTTCTCTTCTCCTTTTTTTCTGTTGCTTAAACACTTACACAGGAGTTTTTTTTTATATTGTGTGCTTTTCCTTGCGTGTTTCTATATTATAAATAAAATGTACATTTTGTGAACTCCTTTTTGCTCTGATAGCAAGTTAGTGTTTGTGTGGTGGTACATGTAATATAGTGGTGGCGGAAAGATAGGGAACTGAACAAAATGAGCATTGAACGTGCCAAGTAGACCATCTGCTCTGATTCTCTCACAACAGAAAAACTTTAAGCTTTCACTTAAGACATAACTTCAGCCGACGAAGGAGCGTTTTTCTTTTTTTCTCTCCTGCTTCAGTCTTTTCTACACTTTTTCTTCGTATTGCAGTTCCATGTCTCATTTTCTCATCAGAAAAGTCTTCCCAAATACATATTTACAATCTTATAACTGGTCTGATGTACGTTGTAATATAATATGTTGTAGATTTATGTGCATATACTTATTACTATCTAGAGGGCAAGGAAACAAAATGTTTTTCTACAAAACTGGAATTTTATTGAGTGGTTATAATGCAGGCGCATATACATAAACTCCCACACAAACAGTTAAAGGTTATGAAAACAGCATACACGGAATGGAACAGTTGTTGTATTTTTAGTCTTGTTAAAAACGGTCAATGCTTTCTAACTAGGTAACTAAAATATGGTATCCAGAAAGGGTCATATGCATACCTACATTCTTATATACTGCCAGACATACAAAGTCTGTGACAAGATGTACTCTCTCCTCTTATCCAGGACTTCGAACCGATGCTTATGTCAACTGGATAACTAACTACCCTTATTAGTCAAGACAGAGAGGTATTTGGGATGTGATGAATGGGCCTTGCTTGTCACCGTCTTTCACAGTCCTTTCATGTGCCAATATGTATGTATATATAACAGCAGGCCTAAACGCAGCTACTTAGGGTGTTCATACGCACGTACAACATTCTTACTATTTAGTCTTTACTTACATAAAGGAATTTGTGAGATGTAATGAAAAAATCTTGACACAAGAAACACCATCACAATTTAAAAAGTAAGGAGGTGCCTTTTCTACTTCGGTTAAATATAGTGTCGGAGTGTCTACTGCAATTTCACACTTTTATAATTATCGTTGGAGTGACTCCGGACAAGCCGACAGTTGGTTGGAAGGAGAGTGTATACATATAAAGGAATGAACAAAGTAATGTATTATTATCGCAATACTCTTATCCACAAATCTCATCTCGTGGGCAGCATGAGTGTACAACTCAAATTGCCGACAAGCGTTAACAATCCCTCAGACTTTTCAACCGAAACCTACAAAACGCACACACATACACACTTGCAAACAAACTATTATACTTTCTCTTTCTTCCTCTTCCTGTGTGTGCTCTCCTTTACTCCATTACCTCCTCCAGTACTTTTCCTTCTTTCTTTCGTTTTAGGGCTGAAATTAAGTTTCCTCTCATCAATTTGGTTAATTAAATTTTCGGATTTCATTCATCCAAGGATTCTATCCCGTATTTTGGGTTGTGTGAGTAGTTGTGGTGAAAGAAAGGATGGAAAAGGTGTCTTAAGAAAGGCATTTGAGCTGAAAAAGTTTTTTACTACTATTTTTGTCACCGACCAACGTAAGGAAAAAGCGCCTAGAAATAAAATTATATTAAGTGTTGGTTTCCTGTGAGTTCCCAAGTATTAGAGGGAAACGAGGTGGCTCATTTTGACGATTATTTCTGTAAACTCAAAGTAAATTCTTCAACTTGTTCAAATTTCTAGATGTGATAATGTGTTATAAAGTTTCTTTGGTTATTTCACTGATTATACAGTTCTCAAAGTTTCTAGTATGGTTTTATGAAATACTGAAGAGTAGTTGTGTGCTTGTATCTCGTAAACAATACCTTATCTGAAGCACTCTTTATTTTTCTTTTGTACTTTTATTATAATGCACTTTTCCTCGAAGACAACTAAACTTTGTATGCAAAAGATGAAGATGTAAATTGCTGATTGCTTTTCGTGGAACCAGAAATACATGATCTACAACTACAAATATAAAGCTACAGTAAATTTGTACAAAGGTACATGCTTTTCACCATGAGTTCTTCAGATTAGCATACATTCACCATGCTCTCATTATGTGTACTTATGTGAACATTGTTTTATTGTTATAGAATGACACAGAAACAGAAATAAAATGCCCTAATACGCCTCTCTTGCTCTCCGCCACGCATAGATAATAGATGGATTTGTTCCATTAGTCAAGTACAAACATCTAGAATTTCTTATGCAACACGTAAAGTCTGAGCATCTGTCCTTGTTTAAGATGAGATTGTTTTTTGTAGCTATTTATTAAAGTGAAAGTAACTGTACGAGAGTAAAGGAAGAGAGTGAGCCCAGTATAAGTGCATCCAGTATAAATTATCATCATTCATGTTACGCACGTACAAGTAGCACACTGATTTTTTTCCTCCTTCTTCTTGAGCCTTGCAAAACTGATATTGTTACAGCCTACTTCTCACTGAGAGTCTTAAGCCTCTCTCCAAAGCAAATGCATTTTTGCTTTTTTTTCTCCCATCCCACCCTTTTGTTTTTGTCTTGTGAGCCGTGAATCCTTATAATTATGTATTATACACGTATACAAAAAAGTAGGTTGACGTGTAAATATAATACACGGAGATGGATAGCAGGATGGTAATGGGCTGTACACACTCTTTGGAGACTTTTTTTGTCGAGGTTTTTGAGGATACCCAGAAATATAATAGTTTCATTTCAACAACACATGAGCTGGGTGTTATACGGCAAATTGCGTACGTTTCTACGTGCGTCCAACTTCTCACTTTAGTTCAGGGTGCTTCTCAAGTATTACATATTGTATTGCTTTCTTTTTGAAGTATGTAATGTATATATATGTATGCATGTATGTGTCTGTTAAAATTTACTCAACAGTAACTCATCGTGTCGTGTGCTTCTTTATTTTTTGGTGGTGATGTGAAGTTCAAGCGTTATATTTTGTGATGTGTAAACAACAACATGAATGAGATAAAAGGAGTTTCAATTTTTTTTGGTTAATAAATCTTGCTTCAATGAGCATTTCTGGTAAAACTCTTAAAAATACTTTTAAACTCTGCATGCTTATAAGGATTCTCATATGCAATTTTACGTGGTATACAAAAAAGATACATGCACGCATAATATACGGGTGTATTTCAAGTCAAAAAAGGGTTTTTGACTTGTGACACTTAGTCAAATTCTGAGTGAGTGAAAGGACAAAGGTATGTTAGGCATGTACGCATGTAGGTTATTGTAGCTGAAGATATACAGGCTCTGTTTGAACTACTGTGAGAAACTGTCAGTGGTCTCTTTTGATCTAAACCATGTCACCACGCTGTAAGTTTTGATAGAAAACATTTGGTAGAAAAGTTTTTTAAGACTTGGTGAAACTATGTATGTATATTTAATATATTTATGTGCTTACACAATCTTATTCCTACTCGAGAAAATAAAGGAGATGAACACAAAAATTTCACGAGTTGTGCATCAAAAGTCTTCATACACCAAGCCATCTTATTTTGTGTAACTCCAGCTCAAACATTTCCTAACAATGGTTGCCAATGATGGGACACTACTAGCATCAGGAAGTTTGTGTCCATTAAAAATGCAGTGAAGGTATATTTAATATATTTATGTGCTTACACAATCTTATTCCTACTCGAGAAAATAAAGGAGATGAACACAAAAATTTCACGAGTTGTGCATCAAAAGTCTTCATACACCAAGACATCAATAGATTTGTTTCTTAAGCATCTTTTGAATCAAGGTCGTAAGTGGTGTATACTAAAACAGTGGATTGTCAGATGTACAAAGGTAATATATTTATATGCTACCCTAGTGTTTTAAAAGTTTTATTAAATATCTGTTTACTCTAACAAAAAAAGCGATTTATCTTGCGGTGCCTTGATGGATCAACGGCCTCGTAAAAAAATTCCAATATGTTAGTAAGTAGGTAAAGTGCATTGTACTTCAATCGACAAAACAGATTTTTGAATGAAAGAACCGTCAACAATGTTTACAAATTCCTTTCAATTCTTAAAATTGCACAATCCATTAAAACTGACGTTTTGATATTGTGTGGCATTCACATTTTTATTTGTTTGCTGACAAAAGCTGAGATAATACACATGCATTTGTAAATCAGGTATTTCTTTGTCTGTTTTACTGCTCACTTTTTAAAGATAAGATCTACGTCAAAAGGTTTCTTAAATGCAGACGGGAAATCAAACTGATGGACAATTTTCAAAGACATTCCATCAGACTGTCTTATTGCAAAAAAAACATCTTTATATTTGTATATTATATAACGTGTTGGTAATCTACCATCTCAATCTTTCTCTCGTACATAATAAATGTGCGTGGAAATTGGCACGGTGAAGAAGATGGACGAAGGAAGAAGACAAAGATAACAACAAAGAGGATTTTTTGCCTCAAGTTAAATCAAGTATTACGTTTAAAGAACTACAAAAAAGCTAAAAATACAATAGCCCACATATATCTTATGTGTCTATCAGACCATCACCAAAAGTATATCTATTTTATAACCGTTACATGCATGGCATCCTTTAAAACGGAATTTTGTGATGTAATGCCAATAAGAGAAAATAGCATAAAAACTAGAAAGAGAAGAAAAAAATGGGAAAACAGTGTGTGAACGATAGCGAAGAGATTTAGTCCGGGCCAACAACAACTCTCCTCTCCCACACACAGCTTCCGTTGACTACTCTGGGATAAGGAGAGATAGAAAGAAGAAGAACACAGAATAGTTTACACGGTGTACCATTGTTGTCCTTTACTACCACGACTATTCCTAGAACCACCAATTCTATTCTTTTCGTCGATTTAGGAAAAAGCCCTGGTTAGCAACTTCTTTCTCTCACACTCCGACAGCCCAACACACAACAAGATTCTTCTAGTGCTACTAAGCAGACACACATACAACAAAGAATAAAAAAGGGGGAGAAAAAGCAGCGGAGCTAAAAGATGTGTCGAAAATGGTTGGGAATCGGATAGTTGAAGGAGATCAAGACGAGGCCAGCCACTAAAACTTCTTGAAAAACGTGATCTCCATTTCAAATAACAGCCACACACAAATAGAGAGAAAAGGGAGATAGGTGCATTGTGCTTTCTCTGTATTATTATTACGGCCTTTCTCCATATTTTCACTGTCTATATTTGTGTATTTGGTTTAGACATATGCACAAAAATGCTACTGACAAGATGTACTACCCACTATACTATGACAACTATACCACCACCAACCATGCCACTGCTAACAAAAATATCTCTAGTTTTTTGTGTGTCTATAGTTAGCTTTTATTGTGTGAAACTATAGTTCTTTTGGTATTGGATATAACTTGTTCTACAAGTAGAACACGTAGTAGTAGATTCCGGAACAGTGTTGAACTACTGACTGACGAGTGAAATACTATGTATCTTGGAGATCCTCTTTTTTCATTCCTATTTCTCTGTCCGCTGGTTCCTAAAAATTGTATTATGGCTATAGGCAAATATGAAAAAGGCATTGGGTAAAGAACGTGTTAGACAAGTAGTCACCACATCAACAAAATCCACACATAATATGTCATGCGTAGGTATATGCATGTAAGGGTATGTATTATATGTGTGTATTTTTGTGTTCATCTGTAGGTGTTTAAATATTGAACAAGAAAATTTAAAGATGTGCTCTACATAAAAAACTTGAAATTTTCTTGGACCTCTTTAAACCTTCTTAGACAGTTTTACTTTTATCAATGCTGTACTATTGCTTGCTCTCTCCCTTTTTAGGTATTACCTTCACTGCATTTTTAATGGACACAAACTTCCTGATGCTAGTAGTGTCCCATCATTGGCAACCATTGTTAGGAAATGTTTGAGCTGGAGTTACACAAAATAAGATGGCTTGGCCTGTGGAAAAGGTTGCTCAGAAAGATTTACTGCAGCCCACATGAATTTTATTCATAAAATATGTAACGTGTAGGTATGTGAATGAATGGAGAAAAGTTCAATTTAAAATGAAATCTGTGAGTGTTGTTGGCTATCAACAAGAATACTACTGGCTGAGTAAGTGACTGAGTACTTGGACGTGATACAAAGGGCATCTTTCTAGCGTTCAATCCGTCTAGTGGGTCAAAAATATTAGTAAAATATTTATGGAAACGGATTTTGCTGATATATCATGTAGGTGAAAGCTGGAGTAATACACTTAATGCATTCATGGGAAACTTGTTGTTTATTTATTGATGCAGTTCTTTGAAAAAATCAAATTGACCTTTGATATGTTTTATATTCTAAATTTTAGCAATTGTAAAATAGTTACATGCATTTACGTCAGATAAAGTCTTATCGGGATTAAAGCACAAGACAAGGGTACATCCTTTTGTAGGTAATCCCTGATCATATGAAAAGTTGTGAAAACACCTTGAAGATACAAAGGTTCAAACTCCAAGTGTACAATTTGTCCTACTTGTTTTTAAATATTCACCTGTTTATACATAAAAAATTACGAAAATTTGTTGTAAACTTTCTTTTGAAACCAAGAGAAAAGCAGAAGTATGGAATGGAAGAAATCGATGTTTTGAAACAAATCAGCAATGATATTTAGAAATAAGCTTAAGAGCGCCATATTGGTCTTTTCTTACTTCCAGACATGAACTATATACAAATACATGAAACTAAAACATTCTCAAACAAGTATGTTATAGAATACGTAAGTAGCCTTTAATTTTTTTCCTTTCATTTCTCAGTCGAAATGCCTTTGTTGTTCGCACGTTTAACAAAAAGCCTACTGTAAAATGTATAAAAGCCAGATAATCCGTTCGTTTTACTTCATACACAACTGGGTTAAACAGTACATTACCTAAGGTTAAAATTTCTTGAGTTGTGAGTTGCTATTATGACCTAAGGATTATTTTCAAACAAACAAAGAATGTGTACATATGGATTAGTCTTACTTCATTACATTCTTACTTCCCAAGTCCTTTTTATGTGTCTTGATGTAATCTTCACACAGAATTTCCAATCAGGGGAATGAATGTTCATAGAAATGATTGAGCTATAATATGCATGTATGTTTAACAAATAACCACCATCTGGTGCTTCCAATCGCAATAGTTTCAATTTTGCGATGGTCCTTTGGTTAAAAAATCATATTTTTAAGCAAATTCATTTCGTAGATTCAACCTAAAAATCTACAGTTCATACTTTCACCATGACTTTCGCTAAATATTATTCCTTATTTTTAACAAACCGTGTTAAAATGTATTTTGTAATGAATTTCTAGATCAAACATGTTGTAAGGTAGACAACCGGTGGGAAATAAACTGAAAGAGGACAGGAGAAGTAGAACTTGTCTACTTTCATCTCAATTCTTCCTTTCCAACTACCTATAACCTTGTCGTGCTGCATCCAGTTTAACTCATTCTATCGCTCCACTCTATTTCCCACAGCTTGCAAAGAACACAGATTATACTATATAACATAATAGCTCTGTGAATTGGCGTCGCAGAGAATGTGTAGCTAGTTTATATCATTGGCGAACTAATGTAATGATGTCATTAAACAAATATGTGCATCTTCCATCGGGACAAGTACATATAATCATGCTGATGGTAATATCCAATTTTTGTAATAGCATATATATTACAGTGTATCACTCGACTGGGATTGCAGGTACACGATTTCCTTTCCTCAAGTAAACTGTCTACGGGATGTAGGCGATGCATTGGTTTACACAAATTGTTAATATATTCTCCATTCCTCTGATGCAGCTGAGCTGGAGAAATGTAGTTGACAAAGATGAAGTTAAATAGCATAATAATATGTATTCCTAACTTTATATATAATGTATACCTATGAATGCTTCTAGTCCGTAGATTGGATGTAGTCTCAAGCGGTAACAGGGTATATTATTAGAATATATTTATTATTATTATAAAGGTATTGGAAAG
>JAHZNG010003402.1:0-10665 GCA_027744375.1 Orchesellides sinensis
TTAACATGCATGTATACCTACATACTTATGTACGTTACCTTATACAAGTCCCATCATCAATTTTGGGCTGAATTTTAAATTCAGAAAACAACATGAGTTGCCATATTTTACACTTTTGAGCCAACTTGGGAGCAAGCTTCAAGCTCAATTCGTGTACACACACCTTTTGGTCAGATCTTTACCTTGTAATGCGCGGATGTTAGTTTTTATGCCTTTCTACTCTCAAGAAATGAGTGAATTCCCCTCTGGGACTTGTCATACACATAAGCAAGGCAGAAAGACAAGTTGGTAAAAAATATCCGACCTGTTTCTTTTGCTTTAAAAAACAAAGAATTAAGTATTATCATGATTTTGTGCATTACAAAATACTTCGCAACCCCAGTTTTGTAAATAAAGGCCCCTTTAAAGCGTTTACTCTTGTACTTATTTTTATTTCCAACTAACGCTAACGTTAACACTACCTATGTATCTCATATTCACTACATCGCCATCTTCTGAATACAACAAAGTGAATTTTGTATGCATGTTATTTGGTTTATTTCAAACATTTCAGTTTAACGTACCCCGAGTTTTTTACGTGTTCCTGCTTATGTCGATTTTATATTTAAATAAATACCAGATAAGATAAACATTCAAGATTACGCCCAGGTACCTGTGTTTCCTACGTAGTATATTGTAATCTATACACACGTTTCCCACCTTTATAACATTTTATATTTATATGTATGAGAATTTGGAATTTGTTGATTTGACTCTTGTTTCTACTTTGACAATCAAATTACGTGGCAGCACGCATGATCGCTTTAAAACTCGCCTCTGCGTGCTCTTGCTAACAACCCTGCAATTGCAAATCTTAAAATGGAAGAAAAAATGCTGGTGTGGTTTCTGTTTGTCCTTTATTTGCTTGAGGGTTGTAACGACGGTACCACTACTCTTGGCTTTTCGAATTCAGAGAAAATGAATTATTTGGGACTTAGCATGATTTCATAGCTGATGGATAAGGTTTAAGTGGGTGCTGAAATGAATATTCATATTCCTTGTACGGGAATAATATTTACCAAAGGCTCATTTTGCTCGCTGAGCGTATTATGGATTCCAAAAAGACAGAAAATTGTACCTGAAAAGGGAAGGTACATTGCAAACATTGGTTATCGCATGCATGTTGCATGCATGCATATAGATTTTTCGTGTTGGCATATTTTTAAATATCGTTTACTTACATGGAGGTATGAGCTGATGGTGCGTCTCCCGGATCGTGTATCCTGCGACTATGTAAATACTAACCCACCTATTAAAATACCTGCCTACATCCTGTCAGATTTAATGATGTATGGTAAGCAGTGCATGAGGGGCTAATTTATTCAACGCAAGAATCCAATTACTCTCTTTTACAAGACTATACTCAAAGTTTAGAAATTTGAAGGCAACTACATATTTGAAAGAATGGCGCATTTGTAGACTTATCGGGAAATATTCGTTTTAAGTATGTGACAATTTATGGGTGTGACAGTCGTTTAGTGACCATTAAATTCTGATGAGTTATATGCAATACAACTGAATGTTTGTAAATAAAATGCATGTAATACGCACCCGAATTTCTCAACTCCCATACATTCTTAAGGGCATGCATGAGCTATGTACGGACATTTCTGCTAAATCGTGAAAATTTGTGCCTTGAAATCCTATTACTGATTACAGACTGTAACTTATTAAAAATCTTCGAATTGTATTCTGGTAAGCCAAATTGGTTTCACAAGCCTTTACATCTGTCATATACCCCTAGAATCGATACCTAATGTAAAACTAAATGCAACCGCGATCCAAAATCAAAACAACACAAACTTAGCATTAAGCCAATTAAATAGTTAGAAATTAATTGTATGTTAGAAATTGGTGTGTTTAAAAAACAGGTATCGTTAATATCACGTAGTTCAAGTATGATTCTATATTAATATGGACCAATTTTCCCTAACGCTTAATTTGGATAAAAAATAAGCCACATACTCAGGTTGCTTATAATACATACCTACGTTGCTGTCAGAAATCTAATTTCATAGTTTTTTATGTATGTAAGTCACTGAAATTAAAAACTGTTTGCAATCTAAATATCAAAACACAGCTCCCTACAGTTACCTTGTTTGTAAACGTTTTCCCAATTAATATTATTGGATTTTGTTGTAGAAGTAGATCACTTTATTTCATGCAAGCTGACACGCAAAACAAACGAGATAAGAAGTGGTCTCTTGTTTCCTACAACTCAAATCTTGTATGCATTCACGGTTTCAACTGGCCTAGCTTACGATGAAATTGAGAAATGCAAGAAATGATTTTCTTATTAAAACAAAGGTATTTTTTGCATTAAGCAAGAGAAACGATTAAACATATACTTGCAGTTTATATATATACATTCAAGCATTGCTAGCCTAATATTTATGGATTTCAATATTTCTAAATTTCACATGCATGAACTTTTCTTGAGAAAAGGTAAAATCAAAATTTTATCCACGACTGTTTTGCGCCCAACCTCAGTAGATATATACACATGTGCGTATACATATTACTGTGTATGCAAATATAAGCATGGTACTTTTAGCATTTATATTTGTTAAAGAGAGTATTGTGTGTCACTCAAGGAAAGCAACTCCAGGCCGTTATCAAAACATAATTCATCAACTTCCGACTCCAATCAAAATGAGAAAGGTAGTAATTTTCATGAAAAGTAAGCCCTGTCCAGCACCTTGTACATATTTTAAAGTCTAACAATATGTACACTTAATATGACTGAATATTAACCGTACTGCTTTTGTTTTTCACAATTATATTCTTTCAATGGCTGTACTTTGGTGGAAGTTACTCAAAGAAAGGCATGCTAGGCAGTTAGCAGCAGTACACAAGCACATGTAAAGAAGAGAGATTTAAATTGATCAAAAGAGAAAAATGGCAATGTAGTTTGTACCTGAATGGAATATTCATTTACGCTAATGGAAATTAAATCCACGTGCATAATTATTAAGTGCATGTGACCGCATCCGTAGATGGAGGAACATATGGCCAAAATTCTTTGTCATTACTGTTTTTTTCGTTGTGTATGTGTGGGGTCATTGATAGCAATTAAGCAAGCAATTACTGGAGCTGGACAATACCACATTTTGATAAGCACGGTTGGTGTGTCTTCGAATTTTTGAAGTTGGGTCTCCTCAATTACACATAAGCTTGATAAATAGATTAGATAACTAGAACAAAACAACGCTCTCAAATTCTCTTTACCAGTTTGCTTGTTTAATGCCAAGAAGCAGACAAATGTAATTTGATATTCTGTTGGCTCTTTTAGCTAAACACTGTTTTGACTGAGAAATGAGAACTTAATAGGATTTATGCAGAATGTATGTACCAAAAGTATATATTCTGACTGTTAATACAATCATAAAATTCACGATATCAGGGGACAATTATTTCAATAACATGATCCAGATCTACGGCTGTTGCCGATGTCCGCTTTAACAAAAGACTGATTTCCTTATTTTATCAATTAAGTAATTGATTTTTGTATTTCTACAAAGTTCTTGCTCAGGTCACTGTACTTATAAGTATTGTATTTATATACATTATATAGGTACATAACATTCCTATAGAAAAGACATGGAACTCATAGTTATCGGATCCTTCACAGATAAAAACATACGTACTTGCCGGTAAGATATTTTAGGAATTGCTTATGGATTGTCTACGTATGACAAGGGGGAATAACGAATAACTTAACTGCTATTCCATGGAAGGCATTATTGAAAACAGATACATATTTGTCAAAGGCTGAAAAAGTCTTTTCTGACTTCTTAATGAAATATTCAGTTCTGTAAGCTACGAACAATGACGTACTAATGTGAAACGTGATGCCAATGCAGTGTCCCTCGTCTGTCCCGAATATTTTTTGGCTTTAGCTTTGTCAAAAATGGAAAGAATTAAAGAAGCTTAGTAAATATCCATATGGCGTGTGCATGGTGGTATCTGACAGGATCTCTGACGTGACAGCGTGCTAAGCTTACCAGTGACTACTCTCTATATATGTATTATGTAGTTGGATTTATATGGGTAATTTATATAATATGTACATGTGCCTCTTGTCTTGGTTCCACAGAAAGAAAAGGTACAACTAAATCACCCTCCAATAGGATTATTCGCAATGCATCACACAACAAATAACGCATTGGGCAGATTGATGACTAATTGCATCATTTATCCAATCTGACAAGACAGCAGGGTCGTGACGTGGATTCCCAGATTATAATGCCTAAAAGAACTGCAGAGATGTGACTTAACCTTACCCTCCGAATCATCAATGAATCCGGGAAACCTCAAAACCAAAACTATTGCATTGCAATACAATATTACCCAGTGTTAGTGCGGCTAGCGAATGCAACTCTAAAACCACCCGCTATAAAGGAGCAGTTAGTTAGGAAACTTAAGCATATCTAAAATAAAGAAGAATATAGGGAGACCTCTCGAATTTTATCACTCCATTCTATTAATGGAACAATAGGGGTATAGAATAAGACGAAAAACTTGAGGATTCCTGTGTAGCTGTTGTGGTCTGAATTTGAGGGAATCATTATTCATCTTCGTATTAACATAATATACATTACCCTTAGTTTTCTTGATGGATCTTCGTACGTACATGTATTTATATGGTCGTTTGTAAGATTAAGACCACTACTTCCTTTTCCTTTCAGCTTGCTCATTTATTTTCGGAATACTTTAAGCCTCCCCTGTCTTCGCCGAAGGCATTACTGGTACAAGGAGTTTTAATGTATAATCATGTGAACCTTGCTTAATACTTTAAAGTAAAATCTCAAATACGGATATTATCAAAACGAGAACTTGATATAATGTTTAAAATAAAGAAGGACACGAGGAATGTATGTAGGTACCTGTATAATATTTCAGAATCCAGAAAACATGTTAATTTTGAAGAGGTGAAGTGGAGAGGGGGTGAAATATAAAAGTGAGACACCGGATACTAGAGGATTATTCTCACACCTTCAAATTATGATGATTACCTTAAGAACTGCCAGATTTTCAAAAGAGATATCTTAGTACGCTTGAAATGACTAGAACTAGAAAAAGAATTGAATAAAGGCAAAAGAAAAGAAACACTGGAGAAATTTTGCTACAGAGGTAAAACCATTTTTTTCATACGTCAGACTTTTAGTTTCATAACGCCCAAAAGTTAGCCATTTTAGCTTAAATTTTAGGCAATCCAATGCTTTAGTAGTTTTGATCAAACTATAAACTATCATATTAAAACATCGAAATTCACGATTTAATGTTCACTCATCTTGATAATCCAAAACATTTGCTGTTTGCATTACATATACCTATCTACACATTTAATGTACTCTTAGGAAAAATAAAATTACGATTGTTTGCTTGGTTGTACGGTTGGCATTCAAGCTCAGGGCTTAGACTCCCAATTATTTTGCATGGTCGATTTAAACACTAAGTTTGTGAACGGAAAGGTCAACGAAGTTGATCTAAAAAGATCAAAATCTACATGACTTAAACATGAACACATAAAGGGGATGCAATTTTATTCTAATGCTGAATTATATGGTATGATTCTACCTCAGAATTGTAGAGTATAAAGATAAAGTCTTTAAAGGTCACTCTATTGCATGATATTAAATGGCATGAGATAAAGCGGATTAGATTAAGAGACGCTCCCCATCAAAGTTACATATGAACATTGTGCTTGTGGTTTAAAACTTTTACAGGTACGAATATCATGATATATATAAATACGCAAATAAATGATATGCTCATCATCCCCATCACTTTTTCTAACGATGAAAATGGTTCATGGTGGTGGACAAGTTATCGTCTTCTCAATGAGAATTTTGCCATTTAGATGTAGATAACAGGACTAAAGAGGAAACATTCCAGAATGCCGCTAGCACTTGTCAGTTGCAGTGTTACCACCACCAAAGTCTTTGTGGGTAGACCAACTTGGAATCACACCGTTGGCACTCGTAATGGTAATCATAAGAGAGATTAAATGGTAGATAGAATTTTTACCCAATTATTTCATTCCTGTCTGGTGAGCCTTTGCTAATAGGCTGTTGATGATTACGACGAAAATGACAACGGGCCTGAAGGAGGTTGCAGTTTATTGTGAGTAGTAGCGTAAGATTTGAATTCAATGCTTTTGTTTTTTTAACTCTTGACTTGAACCAAATAAATGTACAATTTTATCCGTCAAGATAAAAAAATTCACATACAATTCAACAATCGACCTGACATAATATAAGCGTCAGTTCAGTAATAAAGACTAATGAGACAAAAATTTTAAACAAGAAGTCTCGGAATAAAAGTAAATTTTATTAGAATTACTGGAAATCATGGCAAGTGCACTTCATTCCGTCATTATCTAATCTGATCCTGCCTGCTCTTGTGTGTTCTTTCAAAATGAACTGCATCACTTATTTCCCATGCTTTGAGTCTGCTTTAGATTTTGTTGAGTTGTTCATTATTACCTGAAGCAATCAGGTCAGAGTTCTAATTATATTTTGTATAAAAATTACAGAGCTGTACGAGTTTTCTAAGAAATAAATCAGATATCTATTTAGTTTTCAACAACTCGCAATGCAAAGTAGACTGAACTAACATACCAATTGCTTTAGGCAAACAGCAGATAAAGCAAAACTTGAACAATCCAATACTGTTGATAACGTTCATTATGAATTGTAGAGAAACTCTGGCAGTTTCCAAAATACCACTGTGCATATGTATATACATAACTAAACAACTTTAAACAAGAGTTTGAATCTCCTTTGTTTTAAAAGAAAAAAAAACAGGAAGTTGAGTTTCTCCAAGATTCCCTATTTTCCTTTAAATAGGACTCCAAGGAGCTATCCTAAACTGACGTTATGTGTTCATATCAGTTGACCAGGACAAGAAACATGCTTAAATTTAAGAAAAAGTTTTCTCGTCAACAGAACGGATACGTAGTTTTGTTCACTTCCTTGTTTCTTGGAGTTCCAAACTGTGTCCAGCTTCTTTTTGATCAGACTACAGTACATTATTTTCTCATCCTTTCATTCGATAATGCAGGGGTTTGTATAGATACATCGTTTTTACTCGACCTTGTATATTTCTCTGCACCTCCCCTTCCCATTGTTCATCTCAATGTTTCCGGGAAGAAAATCAAACAGAAACGAGAGAAAAGCGGATATTAGCTTGGAACACAGGAAAGATGTGAATTGTCACAAGAAAAAGTAAGTAATAAAAAATTTTTGGTCTGCTTTAGATGCACACCCTCGTCACACTGCAAACACCCCTTCGATCTACTTTTTCTATCTGTTTTCCCCGTCATGTTTGCACACTGCATAAAACAAGTGCAATGGCTAGTCCAACATACTATCAATTTAACATCTACTTTCATGCATTTTCTCGAGATTTTCCCTGCGTAATGTTGGTATATGCATTTAATGCATTCATGCAAGGACAATATCTGATTCTCGTGTGAATCTTCCGAATAAGTGGAGTATAAAAACATACTTTAAAATGAATAGAGGGACAATTCCAGAAATAATGTCCAAAGAGCAAAATCATGTAAGGGTCCATTTATGATAACACGACGACGAGTGAAACGACGTGAAAGTTACATTCGTATGAACAATAACTTTGTATGAATGATACTTATCTCTGTTGAAAATGCATGTCCACTTGCACGATACAGAATATTTCGCCTTTGAATCATAAAAAATGGAATGAGGTAAGCATTTCAGTGAAATATTTCAGACTGCTAGGTGGGGAACTTGAGCCATACTAAATAAGACTTGGAAAGGCATGTTATAACGGTCATTTGCAATTGTATTTCAAGGCCATTCCAAATTCCAAACGGTCCTTTTTCGCACCATTTCATTCTCAATAGATGTGGAATAATTATACATACACAGTCATAACTTTTTTAGAGCTGAAAATTATACAGATATTCTTGGTGTATATGAATTCTACATTGAATAGGTACATACATACGTACTGCATTTTTGATTTTCTTATACGTACTTTGTACATTTTTAGGATTTTTTCTGCACAATAAGCATACGCTGCGCTAATAACAAGTGTATTTTGAATGTGAATCTAATGCGCTAAAACTGGCACTACTGCATTGAACACCAGAGATACTTAAATTCAGTCAAGTGAGAAACTTCACTTAAACCTCAATTTTATTTCCTTGTCGTCTCGAATGAGACACGTCGAATAATACTCCACCACATTGTATAGTATGCTTTACACGGTGCTGGCGTTGGCTGCAAGTACTCGTACGTACCAATCCTAATTCCCTGTTTAAATTCTATTTCCCTTTCTGAAAGTGAAAACGTAATAATCCTAATAATCTGAATCCAATTTCATACCAACTCGCCTTTCTCACATAACACATTCACAAAATCACACATACGTTTTGAATCCCACCCGATTTCACAGGAATCTCATACATAGTTGGAATGTATATTCATAGGTTTATCTCATAAAATGAGTGTATCTTTCAGAACATTTCTCCAAGTCGAAGTGGTAATGTATTTTAGGAAATCTTTATATAGAATGCTCATGAATTCACAGTGTATTATATACTTCCCCTTTCTCAAGTAAGTCACTGTGCACATTCAAATCAAATCTATAACCAAAAAACCAAAACTATGGTGGCATAACTAATTCCGCACTTTTTCAATTTAAAATCGAGAGACGGAGGCTTTTAGCTGTCGAAGTTAGCGGCATATATGTATCTTTTCCTTTTCCTAAGTTGGTTGTGGTTCATTGCTTTAATATCCATTAAGATCTCCCCTGAACACCCCTGCCTTTCTTTCTCAATATTGGAGTGCTCATAAATGAATACATATATACATTTGAATAAGACTGGAAGGAGGTCGAACGTTTATTCAAGAAGGAGTGCTTTAATCGTAACTAGAATGTCATAAGAAACTTTGAGAGCAGATGCTTTTCTCTTTCTCTATTTCACATAAAAACTTCCCCCTTATGTAAGCTCCTTACTCTACTCAGCAACATCGCAATTTCCGCATAGGAGAGGGAAAGCGCATAAAATGATGAAAATGATATTGGACCTGCTGATGCTTGGGGTAGTGTATGGACTGAAAGATCACCCCATTATATTGTTTTTTCAATAACCATTACGTAGAACAATAAAACCACAGTTTGTACTTTTGAGGCGTACCGGCGTACGAAGCAATGCACGTCGTAAAACCGAAATGGTGAAGAAAATATTGTAAAAATACTACTTCCGCACACCTTTTTATGAGCAGGCCCATAATCCCATTTTTCTTTCAAAGTTTTCTCAATTAGTAAATTCCAATTAGTAAATACATCAGTACCCAAAGAATAAGAAAGAACGTGTAAGTACATAGGCATATTTTCGGTAAATTCAAAGTCCTGCTTCTTTAGCATCTTAGGCTCTCATATTAAATTGGTGATATTTCGGTTAGAAGCACCTCATCATCAGATTGTAAATCTGCTTGTAGTTCAGAAGATATAATGTGTGAAGGTGAGTCATTACTCCGTTATTCGACTTACTGGAAAGAGAAAGAGCTAACAATCCTTTTGGTTTTGCAACAATGACACGGATGGGAAATGTGACCGGACGTGCTGATGGGGTTGACTCATGCTTTCTGTCAAACAACCAAAGAGGTTCTCTGAATTCAGTAGAAATTCCATGGCTGGGTCATCATTCATCAAGGTTCATAACATGACTCCAGAATTCAATCCATTTTTACCCAAGGAACTTTTTAACATCCTTATTTGTTGGCAAATCCAATAGGAATTTAGGATGATGCAACAACGGTGTGAGAAGATATTTTTACGTGGAATGTTTGAAACATACTGATTGCATAGTCCACTTAATGCATAATGACTGTAATATACTGGAATAACATGCAAATGGCAACAACACATGACTCAAATCAAGTTATTGCTTCACACTTTTTTTAGCTTTGCTTCCATCTCTATTTTGAGAAACAATAGTATTGCTGTAATTCAGTTAGTGTAAGATGATATGCTGACAAATAGAAGTAAATATGGTTTCATATTTCGAATTCCGGGATATATTATATTTTATTGCTTATTCCAGTGGAAGGCTGGTCAAAGCTGGCTGATTTTGCAAAACCCTTTCACAGTAGCTGTTATTAATAGATGTACTGTCCTAATAAATTCATATCCTAATGTGTGTATTGAGCAATCCTATTTCGACAAACATCATTTTAAATAAACTTAACCTGTAAAAAAATTCAGTGCAATGTCAGCCTTGCACGTGTGTTGTGTAGAAAAAACGTAGCTACAGTCTAAAAGTCCATTTTTCAGGTTCAATGCCACATGCGTACAAAATATATCTTATGTACGTATTTTTACGCGTACAGAATTATTTTTAGAAGAAAATCGTCCTTTTCCTTACAAATCCTTAATAGGATTCACTTACTTGTTCCCTAATCACCCATGAAAATAATGGCCAATCTGACATTGCTCCCGTATTCATCTCAGGTACCCAAGCTATAACCTTTGCTAGAATTTTATACCTTATTCCAACACAGACTACAAAAATATCAGTGAAGAACCCACACTATTAAAAATGTATATGAGAAGAATTGCTTTCACAGGCATTTT
>JAHZNG010003403.1:0-11146 GCA_027744375.1 Orchesellides sinensis
TGATAAATACTAATGAATGATTGGTAAATTGGTTTGCTCATTTGTTGATAAACTAATTTTTGCCTGGTGCCTATAATGACTACGTATGAATGTTTAACGTATGTATGTATATCCACACATATTAGCTTATTTAAGCAGAAAGGATTTTCATCCAGTAAAATTTTGTGTGTTTGTTAATGTCATTTCTCAAATTGATCTTTTGAAACCTTTACTAAATCAGAATTCAGAATATAGTGCCAGCAAAATAATGACCAGCCATCAGACAAAAGAGCGAAGTGACAAAAAGGTGAATTTAAAGTTGTACTCGTATTTTAGGAGCTCATGTTCTTGGCGTGTACGAATAGGTAAAAACAGATACGTAAAAATAGCAATATAATAGTATTATATTATGTATATTTGAAGAATTTTTTGAAAAATATATTTTTGTATATGGATTTTTTGTACCTTATGTTCAAGCTCTGGAGTACAAAGGGATTCCTTATGATGTCATTCCGCTTCAACTAATGAAAAATGAGCAGGTAGTTTTGTTGTTGTTAACTTGAATATATTTTTTATATCTTTTACCGAGTAAACCGGGCTGAAGTCACATACTAGATATAATAGTAGGTATTTCGGTATTCACGTATGACGAAGTAGATATACCAGGAGTAATTGGTGCCTATGCGTTTTAGACACTTCATACCTGTTGTTATAATATGAATGTTAGGTGCAGCTTGGTTTTTTAGCGTTAAAGAATTACTTACTTTACCACAGTTTGTAGAGTAAAGACCACAGACAAAACATAACTTTTGCAGTTTATGTAAAACAAGGAAAGTTATTGTCAACAATTATAGGAAGAATTGATTCCATCGTAAACACTAACAAACTTATATTTATGATGGAACATGAAAACGAAACGAACTTATATAAAAGAACAAGCCAAATATTGTTGGTTTTGAGTCAATATTGTTGAAACGATAGGCTTACATGGAGTGGTTTTTACAACGCAAGATTTCTAAGAATTCATTTGCATTCGGACAATCTGTAAATCTTTGCCTGAAGGCCTAGTAATTCATGGCTTGAGGCTGGGTAGCAGAGATGCAGTTTGGTATCAGACAAATAGATGTTCTTTCAGCTTCGGAAGACCTTTTTACTATTTGCATTTGTGCAGTCAATACAGCATTAGCTATTACATATTAAGGAAATCACAATTTATCTTGGTAGGCAATATTCATTATGTTTTGCTTCAATTGTAACTACATAAATACATACATACTCTTTTACGTTTTACTTAATTCTGAATTCTGATTCTGGAAACATAGCATCTTAATCTCAAAAGTCAACAGAGGTTACAGGAAAGACTTGGATTATAAGTAGTTAGGGATAGGGCAAATTTGCGTACATAGAAATACATACATAGATATGTATGTACAAATCTTTGCCTTTTGCTTCATATTAAATTACATTTGTACCTAATGTATAACTTCGTCGATTAACCGTCTTTCTCTGATTAACTAAACTAACATCATATCAGATTCAGAGAAATATTTTGTATTGCATGCAAAATTAACCAGAAATGTTTATGCAGTTATGCTCTTATTTTTATCTTCGTCTTTAATTATGCTATGCTGTAGAGTTAATTTCATACATGATCACGAAAGCTACAATTCATAAAACGCGTTGAAGTTATAACGTATAAAACACAAAACTGTGGGTAGCAAGTTTGTTATGGCTCATGTATATAAATTTTGTTAATCATTATGCATTGCGATATATAATATACTATGTCACATTAAGTGTACGGAATGAGGTGCCTAACTAACACAATTAACACGAAGATCTAAATGACCGCTCAACAATTAAGACTTCACAAATGCATGCAATGATAAACTTTTGATTTCTTGATGTCCAGATAGATCCAAAGTTCATTACATCTGTAAATCCTATGGGCCAAGTTCCAGCGCTTGTTGTAGATGACAAACACATTTTACTCCAGTCGGTATAAACAATACTTTACAATAACAGAAACGGATCCTACTGTCGGATCATTTTAACACCTTCTCTGAAAAACTGTTTTCCAGATTGCTATCATTGAATTCTTGGACGAAGTTTATCCAGAAAAGCCTTTACTTCCAAAGGATCCACTGAAACGTGCTAAAGTCCGTGAGATCTCTGAGTTGATCGCCTCAGGTATTCAACCCTTGCAAAATTTGAGCGTTTTACACAAGCACAGTGATGATCCGGATGAAAAACTAAAATGGGCACAGTTCTGGATTCTCAGAGGATTAAAAGGTATTTGTTACTTTTATCCAGTACGGAAAATATTATCCTACTAAAAAGAAATGACGCTATATTTCGTACTAGACAAGTAGTATGTTATGCAATGGCAATGGCATTATGTTTCAAACTATGGATAATTTCAGCACTTGAGAAAATCCTTCAGGAAAGCGCTGGAAAGTTTTGTGTTGGTGATGACATAACAATGGCTGACTGCTGCATTGTTCCACAAGTTGCAAATGCTCACAGATTCAAAGTGGATATTTCCTCTTTTCCAATTATAATGAGAATTGATCAAGCATTAGCAGATATACCCGCTGTTCAAAACGCACATGCATCTAAACAGCCAGACTGTCCTCCAGAAATGTACTCTAAAATCTAATTTTGTTTTTGATAAAATTAGACTCAAAATGTTTTAAATTTAAACTTTTAAGCTAGTGGTTGACCGAATTGCAGAAACCAGATGTTACGATACGTTGAAAATTTTGATTTTGATTTAAACTGAAACTTAAGATGAGTCTGTGTCCATTAAAATTCATTGATTCAGGTGTAGGTTTTACATTTAAATATTACATAAACAATAATATTTTAACACAAATTCTTGTTTGAAATAGGAAATCCTATATACCTACTTTGTATTTTAACATCCCAAATAAAAAACAAGTTTATGTGAAAATATGTATAAACCTTCGAACTTCAGAACAATTTGTTAGTAATATAATTTTATTGTCATGATTTAACTGCTGAAAAATTAGACTTTCCAATACTCTACGTTGTTCAAATGGAATGAAAAAATAGTTACGGCTAACAGAATAATTAAGTTTAAAGCATAATCTACAGTGTTGTAACAAGTGCGTTGTTATATTGAGGAAGCAGAATAGATTATGATGTCTCTCTAGTTTACTTTCAACCATTCATAACGGCTCGAACGAATTCTTCGTAATGAACATTCCCCTGTGAATCTTCATGGCCGGCAAGTAACTGTTCAACTTCCTCATCCGTAAGTTTCTCTCCTACAAATAAACCCAAAGCTAGTTTAAACTCCGTTAAAATACCTTTTCATAACATAAAACCTATCTCCCTATAAATTCCAGATTCATAACAATACTTAGGTCTGAAGCCAAATTTCAATTACAAAAATTAATGCGTCAGCCAAAAATTAATAAGAATAAGAAAAATGAAATGCACATACTTAATCATTATTACTCACACAACAAAAATTTGTGTGCACATACCAGGTCGATACTGATGAGTAAATTTCTTGACATCTGCCTCTGTGGGATTCTGCCCTAATGCACGAAGTACATCGCCAACTTGATTCACCTGGATTTTCCCATCTCCTCTGTTATCAAACAGTTGGAATGTCTCTTGGAATTCTTCCTCGCTATATCCTGACTGCAAAATCCAAACAAATTCATAATTACTACATACATTCAACATTCCATATCACAAATCACTGACTGACTAATTACAAAAACAATACTCAATTTCTCACCATGATGCACCCTTTGAAACTTTAAGCGTTGCCAACTCCCAAAAAAATACTGAATACTGAATACTCCACTTGCTTCACCTGAAATCATTTCAAAAATTTAAAAAACTTTAAGCATCTGTCTATTAAATTTCTTCAGCGCCCGCCCACTGCCTTAAATTTGCCATTTTATTACTTCAACTTAATCAAACCACACACAAAATACACAATTTTAATATACCTTAAACTACACCACATGAAATCCTATAAAATTCCTGAAGAATTAACTTTCAACTGCAATTAAGTAAAAACAGGTGCAACACCAATACTGAACACGTACACAAGAGATGTTGTCAAAAGAGAGACTCTCTGACTAATCCTTTTTTGGTCAGAAGAGTAAGGATTGAAACGAAAGGATGAAGATACACAAAATAAAAAAGGAATTCACTCTTGCCTCTTATGTTTGAACCTATGACGAAGATGATGACAATAGCATTCCTCTGATAATACTTTTACACACACCTAAATACATTTAACTTTTTTTATATTTATATATTACAATGACCAAACCCCAAATAAAAAGCTAAATGACAGCCGGAGGAGGTTGGTAGACAGATTTTTTAGTTAATAAATTTGCCATAAAAGGATGATCTAATCCAAAGGATACCATCTGCATTTACGTGTACCTTAAAAATACCTATGTAAAAATTAGTCTTACCTGCCAAAAATTAATTTAGGGAGGTCACAGCTGTTCCAAAATAATAATATTGAAAAATATTCAGAAAATAGTATTTGGTAAAAGAGAACACAACTTATTTTATGAACACTCTCTTTACATCCGTAAAAGGAATTTTTGAGAACAAAATATTTTATCCTTTATCCTTTTTGCTTACAAAGTACATAAAACAGAAAGGCATACACAAAATACACAATGTATAAAATTCCTATGTATAAAATACATAAGAACTAAGAACACGTTTAATGCATATTCTGGTATAGCACAACGGATATCCTTATGAGTAAGTATAGTATACTTATACTACTAGTAGCCTTTATCAAACATAATTACTTTACAAAAAATTAGCTATGGCCTTATTAACTTTGCAGCTACTAGTGGTTAATGAAAGGCCCATAGTAGTTTTGGAAAACACTAAGCATTACTTTAACAGTAGATACCTAAGGTAAATACACATGCATGATACAGACAGATACAGTAAGTATGTCGGTATCAGTTGAGCTGAGATACAGCTGGTATGCGCGGGCAACTTGAATACATTGCTTTAGTTTGAGATGTCAGATGAAAACAAAATACAGACGCTTTTGGTAGCTCAGGTGTTCGGAAGATATTTTTGTCAAAACATTTTTTTAGTTTGACGTGTTTTTAAAGAGCATTTAGTTAGGTAATTAGTTGGTTTTGGTTGCATTTTAGTTTGTGGAAGAGGACTTTGACGATGTGTTTTAGCTAAAGTGAGAGGAAGCGATTGATATTAATTGAAGGAAATTGATTTGATGGTTTTTAAGCTGACAAGTCAATTGGAGGTTAAAAGCTTATTGATTTTTTGAAACAAGAAGATGGAACCGCTTTATAAAGTTAAGCCGGATGTGGTTCCTAGAGGTGGGGAGGAGTATTTGTCGGGATCTAAAAGGTAAGAAATATTAAAAGTTTATTAATTTTTTGAAACAAGAAGATGGAACCGCTTTATAAAGTTAAGCCGGATGTGGTTCCTAGAGGTGGGGAGGAGTATTTGTCGGGATCTAAAAGGTAAGAAATAAAAATGATAAATGGAGTTTTTAGAATTAAAAGAAATTTATAACATGCCGGTTTTGTATATGTAATTAATAATGTTGCGTGTTGTGTTTTTTAACTAGAGTAAAGCTGTTGCCGAAACGGAGCCCGATTGTTACAGTGTCTATTAAGAATTTGGTGGCGTTTTCATCTAATATTGATTTAATCAATAGTAAGACGCCTGTGGGTGGAGGGATCTCAACAAGTGGCTCTGGATCTGGGGGAGGTGGGTTGGAGTTATCTAGTTCGGGTGGCGCAGGATCTAATGCTAGTTTAAATTTGAATAATTCTCCGTGGAACTCACCGTTTGCGGTGCCGACGACGGAGATATCTGGGGCGCATGTGTATGTTGCTGACTTGAATACGCCGTGGGAGTATCATTTGTGAGTGGTTAAGAGTATGAATTTAATTTAAAAAGGGTTAAATTTATGAATGTTATTAATTTATTTTGATTGGGATGTTTTACAGTGTGAAAAACAGCTCGGCGCAGATTAGCCATATGCAATGGGATCATTCTGGGTCGAAGCTTCTTATTGGATCCGAAGATGGGTTGGTGGAGGTTTTTGGAATGTCGGACAATTTGCTAAATAAATGGCATGTGATTTACTCAGCGTCGTTTCCGGGCGAGCCAGTCTTGTCGTCGTTGTTTTTAAGCTCACCGAGAAAGGTAAAATCTTGGGAAGTACAGACAGGATAAATATAAATTGTATTTGTATATTTCTTTTTTATGGTGTCATATTCAGGGAGACTTGTTGTTTTTAGGTTCAAGTTGTTGTTGATAAAGCAGACAGCCTAATTTATAGTGAGAAATACCACACAAGTTTATTACCATGTACTAGAGGATTTGGGGGGAAGTCATTGGATGGATGTGTAGTTGTAACTGCGACAGGGTTGATTGGAGGAATGATCTATTGCCCTTTCGAGGAGCCTCACAAGGCAATTACAGCAAATGCAAAAATTTCCGCTGTTAGAAATTTAATCGTTTGTGCAGATATGACATACTCCAAAAGTAGGTGCATTTAGTAATCAGTTACAATTGTTTGCGCTGCAGCTTACATGTATAAGAATTAAATTTTAAAAGAGGTTTTGAAGTTTTGAAATAAATTTAGATTACTAAATGAACTGATAAATTTGATTTTAGATGGGGACATTGTAATTGTAACATGTGGAGATAATCTAAAACATCCTGTTATTGTGAACAAAGTTGAATTAAAATTGGTCGGATTCCGGGACAAAGCCCAAATAAATGTAATACCATCACAGTCACTATTTTTACCTCCTACATATTCTGGTTAGTTTTGTTGCTTAAATACAACCAACTTTGATTTTTCAGTTTTGTTGTACATGTAAGATTATTTTTACAAATCGTTATTGTAGACTATTCTGTTAGCTGTATCAAATTTGTCAGCAAAGTTAGCTCGGAATCTCTTATAATATCACTAATCAACCATAGTACCAATTCCACTATCGTTGGTCTATACGAATTGGTTCAGGAGTCAGTTCAGCTAAAGCCTCGCTTCCAAACCACGAACCCAGAAAAACTAATAAGCTTCGTAAGTCTACATTTTAAGTTTAATAAACATCCATATTAACAAATTTGTAGTAATGCTTATCAAGAATTTTATTTATTTATTACAGAAGTGGCAATTAACGTCTCAATTACAATTCAACGCAGCAGTACTGGATATATGCAGTTTATCTATTAGTTTAGCAACTACAACATTTGCGTGTAGTAGTGTTAATAATACATCAGCAATGCTACTTCAAAATCATCTGCAAAACTTGAATACCCAGACAAACTCAATACTAACGCCGATGATAGCCCTAAGCTTATCAAATAGTTCCATAGTTTTGGCCAGATCCGACAACTTGCAGCAGGTAATACATCATTGTTCAAATTACGCAGTTATGGTTTAATGAAAAACACAAACCATGATTTGTAAAGAAATGTTTACAAAAAATCTTAGATTGCAAACTTTAACTGTTCGTCTGGAACCAGTACACCGCTTGGAATGAATTTTCCTATGAAACGAGAACGGGAGGAGTATGAAGATATTAAGCCAGGCAATAAGCAAACGGGAAGCTCTATGGAGGAAACTCATGTTTCAATAGGGTTTACATGGAGTGGATCTCTGTTAGTAGCACTTAGTGCTAATTCTCATCTTACTGTGTACAAAATGCATCCTAACATAGATTCGAGTAAGTGTAAAACTGGTGTTCTTGAAATTAATTGTTTTAAGTCAATTTGTTGTTTGTGTAGAAATTAAGGGGAATTTTAGTACCTTTCAGCTCAATTACATGCATACAAATACTTAACCTAACATTTTTCATTGATGAATAATAACTTTTTTTGGTTTCCTTTTTACTTTAAGGTAATGCCACTATGCTGATAGAGTTGAGTATGATGGGTGGACTAGATCCTTGGGATGTGATGATGTGCCTCAGGCAAAACCAAATCGAAAATATCACGGATAGATTGAGTGAGACATTTGCCAGGCAGCCTCCTAGCGTACAGACTCATTTTAACGCTCGGATCCTTGTGATCAAAGCAGCTTTGTACAGGTTTGTAAAATACATATTTACATGACGTATGCAAATGAATAACAACGTATAAATTCCTAATATGATTTTTAAAACCGTAGAATGTCTTGTGGTGGAACTGCAAGAACAAATGATCAGACAACTTTATTAACATTACATCTTGTTTCGGGAGCACTTAAAGCATTGCTAAGGCCTGGAGATTTATCCTCTTTGGACAAAGGTCCAGCAGAATCATTGTCCAGTAAGCATCATAAAGTTCCTTCTTATGTATGCATGGAAAGTTTTCACGTTATAAATGTAATTTTTTAAACTTGTTTTCATAGGCTTACTAAGTTCAAAGGGCGAACAGCTTGCCGACGTAGATAAAGTTTTAGTTCACCTAGTTCCGAAGGAATATACTGTGGAGCCTAGCACTCTGCAGTCGTTACAGCAATTTTTACAGTGGTGTGCGGATTTAGCCCTTAAACTTCTTGCGACTCTTCCCGACTTACGTCACTCTAGAGCTCCATTGGTAATACTAATACCCACGTTCATTAAATCTTTTGTTTATTTTTGTTTAACTTTTTGAGTTTGTTGCAAAAGCATTAGTCGAATAGGTTTTCATTTCATTAATAATAATGATTACAGTGGGAAGTGTGTAGAGATTCGCGGGCCATCAGCATCTTACGAGAACTGATAGTCCTGATGAGGATCTGGGGTCTTATTAGGCCATCTTGCTTACCATCGTTCAGAAAGACCTCTGAAAATTTGGACGTTCTCCCCTTACTGTTCAGATTACTAACCCGTCTATCCGTTGCTCCTCATGACCCAGACGAATCTTTAATTGGTAAGGTTTAATTTGTACAATGCTATGTATACAGATCGCAAGCCTATATTACATCGTATGCGCTTTTATGTATCTATACAGCATGCTTACTCTTACAAAATGCAATATTCATTGGATGAAGACTAATTACATATTCAATATTCCTACTGCTTTGCAAACAGAACTACCATGATGTATTAAAAATTTTTAGCTTATCTTGCAAATTTCTTTATAGACTACTCGGAAAGATTGAGATTGAACTTCATAATACTCAAGTTAAAAAATATGTTCCTCTTTTTCAATATAAATTAATTTTAGCTGGGATCGCATCAAATATGCTTATTCACTTGGTATTTATTGTTTCATACACTATGCGTTTAAAACCAAATGCATAACCCAGAGTAAAGTAATTGCATTATTATCGCTGTAATGATTTCTTGCTACATTTACTTTGAAAACCCGGAATACAATACAATGCCAAACCATTTCTATGCTGACTAATTACTAATCGACTCGGTAGAACGGTTGTGAACACAACCGAAAATGCAAGCCTCATATTTCAAATGGATTATTTAAATTGATACGAAGCAAGTTGGCATTTAAATATGAATGACGGAACAGTTTTATCGAAATATTGTATAGTGTGGTTAGCGGATGTCCAAAACCGAAGTGTTAATAGCTTATGTAATGCAACAAAGTAGTTAACAAATCAAATGGTGTTAGACTTCCTTTGATATTGCGGCGTAAGGGCTTGGGCTTTAGGTTTTGGTTCAGTTTATTTGCATATCATATATATGAAGGTTTTCGTTTATTTTTTTTAAAAGTTTGCATCTGCCGTCTGTATAATCATGTTATGTTTTAAAGCAATGGGATGGACTATCTTTTTGTCCAGAAATGGCTCTCATTTTTCTTTAAAGTATGTTTTTCTTTACTCTTACGCCATTAGCTCCCAATCGGCAGTTTGTGTCTCCTCGACTATTTGGTTAACGACAAAAGTTCTAGCATGGCAAATTTTTATGCATTCCTGCATTCAACGACAAGTACACATTTTACATCTGCTTGAAAATTCCATATGCAATGTAACAAAACACCGAGGATGAAGGAACATTAAAATAAAAATAAAATGTGCCTATAAAGACATGTTTAACGATATCTATATTGGTGAGATAATGAAACGTTGTTTTTAAAGGATCCGATTTCCAATATTGAATTGCTCTCAAAGCTTTTTCGTGTTAAATTAACTAAGCCCTTAAAATTAAAAAATTAATAGATTTGCAAAATATTTAACAAGAATGAATTTTTCAGTTTGCCTTATTAGTTTTGTAACGATGTGCAATTGAATATAGTCAGTTGTGAAAATTACGGTATATTAAATTATGCATATGGTATTGATGGCTTTCGAATACAATGAAAGTTCTTGAATATTATGTTCTGAGTGAGTTGTGCAAGATATCGTAGCAACACTAATCTCTGTGTGACAACTACATTTCACACATAAGGATTTATGGATGTGTGTGAAAGAGAAATGAAGAAGTTTAAGTTTGGGGCACAGTGAGATTATATTGAAGACAAAGCTATAAATGCATTCAGATGTAAATGCAGATTAGTTGTGCACCCTTGAATACATAAACATAAAACTATTGGACGCTGGACTAATTACAGGCTCAATATTATTTACTAAATGAGTCACGTAGACGAAAGGATTTTGTATGCTTAATGAATTGTACAATTATTATTTTCGTCAAAATTTCTGATGAATGAAAGTCTTTGTCAACAGTCCTTTCCGATTCGAAATTATTACTGAATCTTTGTTCGGCGAGGGCTCATTTATGAAAAAATATAGTTTGCGTCATTCATTCAAATGTTAATAACAAAAAAAGGAATTTAGTGGTTAAACATAGGATTCACAGGATTATTTGATTCAGTTTAGTGAAAAATCCTGTCTCAAATCTCAAATGCTTATGATTGTTCTTATAAGAACACACTTGCAAAAGTATGCCTAACCCATCTAGGTTTCCGTGTGTGCGTGTTACATTATCTATTTGGAAAAATAATTGGGACGTGCATATATAGTATAAAAGCTGCGTATTTATTGACAAAAATAAGGAATTAAAAACTGCTGGTTGTGCTTCTTTTAAGCTGGTGCTTGATACTTCAGCAATTTTTTCACGAGTTTTAGATATTAAATGCATATGTACCTACTTTAAAATAGAAATACGTCTCATTTATTTACAGAGCATATTTATGCATGTGATTGTGGTTTATACTTTATATACAGCTTGATTTT
>JAHZNG010003404.1:0-19130 GCA_027744375.1 Orchesellides sinensis
GCAAACCTTGTTAGTAATTTTTATGGATTAATGTGATATGATATGTGGAGTATGTAATTTGAAAAGTGAAAAATGGATAATCTGACAAGTTTTTGTGGGTCCCGAACCTCATGTACACCGGCAGTCTTAAGTTTTGTAAGGCACTCACGTAAGCGGTGTGATAAACGAAGAGTACCTCGGCTTGACGTGTATGCCTATGCCCACAAAACTAATGCTAATGCTCATCTAAGATTTTCAAAGCTCTAGGGTAAATTTTCCTATTTTGGAAGTGTGAGCAAAGAATATTTTAATCGAGCACGCCATGTCTGATTCTCGAGCAACACTAAACAGAAGTCAGAAAGACATACATTCAGATATTTTGATGTAAGCGGCCAATTTATGCTCAAGAAATTTATTTGTTTTTGAGTTTTGCTAATTATTTAAATCATCCGTGGATAAAGAATGCAAACATATTTTGGCAAAAGTTTTATAACACGACAATAAAAATTACAATATCGTAAAAATGTTAGGCTTCGGAATAGTAATGGATTGGACTTCCAACTTCTGATATATTTTCCGTAAACTGAATTTTACGCCCTTCTAATAGCATCCCAATCAGACTAACTGTGTATTTGAAAAATCAATTGTGAAGGTTTTAGTTTTCTTCTATAATTGTATGCCTCTTAGCAGTCTGTCATTTCCTAGGATTTTTTATAGTTCAAGCAAAAACATTCCAACAGTAGCTAAAACTTCCTTCTCTTTTACCATTTGACATTGAAAATCTGAAAGACATGTTTTACGTCTTAGGGATTTAGAAGGAACTCTTTGACTACAGATAAAAATTTCTATAAATTGTCATCACTTCATTCATATCATATTATTATTTTCATGTAGCCTGTCATATTTTCCACCAAAGCAGATGAATTCATGAGAAAATATGATATGCTTCTTGGCACCACCAGCCAGTCTATTCCTCAAAACAAGCTAAGCGTCATAATTGCAACTTCTACCAGTAAACTGTCAAGTGCAAGAATGAGAGAAATATGAATATATGATTTTCATGATAATAAACAGCAAGAAGCAGGATGTATTAATATAATACATACAAATAAAAGCAATTAATCTGAGTATATACAAAATATACATACATTCATAAATACTTGTGACTTGTGTTATTTTGGTTGTTTAGTAAACCGCTTCATACTGGCTTTTTTTACTGATTTGTGTCATTGTACATTTAAACGGAATTTTTATAATTTGAATACCAAATACCAAGCAAGACAGCAGGAGGACTAGCAACACTATTTTCTACACGCTGCTTTTTTCAATAAAAATAAACTTTTTTTCTAGAAAATCTTGTTTATATCGGAATTCCCTGTCCTACTTACAATGAACCCCTAAAACACGTACATTTTAATACTGCTTTAAACTGAAACAGTAGTATGATATTATATGAGCTTGTTTTATGAAAGAAAAAATAAATAAAATCTCCCAAAAATATGACGGCGGCAACAAAAACTGTTAGATTATACTAGTATTTAATAGATATTTAGTTTTTAGGGGTAAATTATCTATATACATCTGAAAACAAGCCAAGGTTACAAGGGAATCCACCTGTCATAACTAATTGATGAGAAACGAGAGGATGACGCTGTGCAAGTGCGTTGCTTCACATCGAGTTTTCGTGTGTAGTAATTCCACCAAAACGAATGACTAGGATGTTTTTGTTGATATGCATATTATTATCATTCTGCAGGTCATATGTATGTATATACATAAAATCTGATGCAAAACATGACATACAACCTCCCCGTACTTATCTTAAAGCTAATCTGAGGAAGATGGACTAGGTATGTACTATACTGATAGTTACCGTTTGTCAGAATAAAGCTAAAAATGTTAATTGACTTAAAAAAAGCCAGGGTAGGGTAGTAGAAACCAAGTTGTAGGAAATCCGTCATGACAGTAAATGCAGCATTAATCATAAAAAACTAAAGACTATAACTCTAGTAATATATTAAGTATATATACACGATTGACTGTAGCGTGTAAAAAGAGATAAGATATGAAGGCTTTATGAATTTTTCGTTACAACGTCCTTTACCAACATGACACTTCGACTTCTTTTTCACAAAAAAAGTTTCCCGTGTAAAAGAACTTTTGGCAAGACGAGAAATCTTTTAAAATGTACATATCGCAGTATACAATGCATATAAACTATAGGAAAATCTGTTTCATGTGACTTTATGGCTTCGTACAAATAAAGCCTTTCGATATATCTACTAAATTGAAGCAAAATCAGAAAAAATGGTTTAATCATACATAATATTAATTGTTGAAACACATACCTTTCAAATGAGACCATAAGGCGATCCGATGGATCAGATGCAGATAACTTAAATTTGCTGCATGTCGCCATCCCACATCCCTCCAACTGCCACGAGTCTCCAGGTGAGAAGTACGACTTACTTTTTTCATTATAGCACTGATCTGGATGACCTATGTGAGATGTAATCCAATAATAAAAACAAGATTCGTTAAGATTTTTTTCTTCTACCGGCAATGCTCATACATATACAAATATACAAGGTAATAACTTTGGTATTTGCAAATTTTATGCTGCCAACTGTCACAAGTATGAACACTAATTGCATGAAATCATGACTCATGCTATGGTTTGTTAGGGATGTATGGCATGTAGATGGTATAGTTGATAAAGAAGCATTACTAACTGATGCACTTGTGTTCTACCCACGCCAATTGAAAAAACAAATGAGTATTGTCATGTCGGCTGCTTAACAATTTGGAATGTCAAACAAATTCCAAGAATTTGCGTGGACAATAAGAATGTAATCCTTTGATTACCTTTGATCTTGATATGTTTGGTATTATCAAAAGCACTAAGTTTTACAATGGACGTGTGAAGATTTAATCAGTAACATTTATTTCCAGACTAAATTGAATCTTTCATGTTTTACTTAAATTGCTTACCTAGTCATGCTCAATAGATTTGCATACATTAGATACATAATTTATCGCCAAGAACAAACTAGAAAACGCCAAGAACAAAAAAGTTGTCTATTCTTGTAATAAAATCGTTAAGTGAATCGGATTTGAATGTGGTGTATTAAATGTCCAATATAATATGCAAATTTTTTAGCTTCATTTGTCTTCTCTGAATAAATGAATGCATATAAATGTCTTTTGTGACTGAGATTTACAAATCTGACTGGTTACACTTTCATTATCCTGGAATAATAAAAACCACGCCGGATTAATGACGTGTGCGCGTTACTCAGGTAGGCGGAAGGAATGTACAAAATCTTCACGGGAGTGCTGCATAGTCACAGCACATGACAAATTGCCAAGAAAAAATGTAAGTGTAAAGTATTGCACGAATGCATGAAAGGTCAAGAAAATTATATCACTCTATAAAATCTCTTTGGCGTCACAAGTCCCATTCAAAGTTCCATTTCAGAACACAAGTAAAGTATTTGGACAATGAAAAATAAACTGGTTGGTTATTTATGACTTTGTTGGCTTAATATGGCTCTGCAACTATAAACTCTCCTCACGGTATAAGTTTTTGCATGCGGCTTGCTCCAACAAATATGCTCATCCATGATATCACAATAAATCACATCTATCCATGACCAATTCATAATGCTATATATTTGTTTTACATCATTATGTCTATTATGCTATATATTAATTGCATACAATTATTCAAATTCGTCAAAAGTCTTACTTTCATGAACTGTTGCCGGTCCGAATCCCACTGCCGCAAAAGAAACTGAGAAAACTGAAAGGAAAATCACGGCGGAAGTCACTGCGTTTGTAGACATTTTGTTTGAACTGTGTTGGTCGAAGATATTAAAAAAGTAATTATAAAAAACTACAAAGATGTAACTTTGATATTTGCTTGCACGTCTCAACTTTGACCAAGTTGCTGCGGCCTTTGTATGTAAGTACTTGTTACTGTATTGCAATATATCAACAAAGACGTTCAAAGTGAGAAAGGTGATCGTAGAGTGTGCTTCTTCAAGCAATGCTGTTACTGTCTTCTTGTCTCTTCCAGAAATTCAACTGAACATATGAATACGCTGACCAGTCCTTCTTAAGTAATCGGTTGTAGTGGTGCAAATGATCATATACACATATGTGAACCGCAAGATCAAAGCCACACGGTAAAGAGAGTGATGATGATGATGATGCGATGCCACTCTGGGATTTTTTGACCATGTAATACGTAGAAGTATACAAAAATGTCGCTTCTTGTTTCAATTTAAAAGAAATGAAATATGCTTACGGGGAAATTATAATGTTGATGACGACTACAGAAGAGAGGATTAAAATGGGGCTCTCGTAAAGCTAATCAAGAAATCGCAGATTAGTATTATTTTGCAGGCTTAAAAGTAGTAAACAACAACATGCAGAAAAGAGCAACAGGTTTACGGGAGTTTTTTAATCTTGTTCACGCCCTCCTTTCTTGACGTCCGAAACTTGAGTAAGTCTCAATTAGCTGTCTACTCTCATTCTTATGTACAGAAAAAATGAAAGCCAAACCGGCGACGACATGGCGCATTTTTGCCACTGATAAGCTTGAATAGAAAAGAATATTTTAAAAGGAAGGGACATGTTTTATGAGCAGTGGAGTCACTTGTTCAATTTGTATCAGCAACAAAGATACTATAATGCAGAAGAGTTATTTAAATTCCTACAAGCATTCTTTTATATTATTTTATATGCCTACTACAACAAGATAGGATTGGCTGGTTTAAAAAGTTTAAGGACACGGTCATGACATGACGCTTTTAAGGTTTTAGGTGGTGTGAAATTTTTGAGGTTTTGGCAGATATAAATATACATAATATATATATATAAACATACTTGCCCTTGTACTTCATTTTTTTCATAGGAATATATCAACTCTTCACGGTTTCGGTTTAGTATGTAGTATTGCATTAAGTTTTTAATTTGAGCTTAAAGACAAGCAGGCTTGAATTCTATAAGCATTTTTCATGGGTACAGAATTGTTTAGGATGGACCATTTTTACAGAATAAAACCACTACCCAAAAGTCTTTTTTTATGTGTGTGCATGATGTTTTGGAGCATGGATTAATGGCCTAAGCTACACAAAAATACGTTCGTAAATTATTTCGATCTAATAAAAATGGCTTTCGTCAGTTGTACATTTCCACTGAATTCAATGTACCTTTGTAATTTATTGTTTTAACAAAATAGTATGTCTACGTAAGATGCAGACAATAAAAAACGCAGAGTGTAGTTTAAATGCGTATCAGCTTAGACATACATCTTAACGCATGCATTAGATATTAAAGCTTTCTATTAAAATCGTCCACAGTGTCGCCACTCGTATAAAGAAAATAAAAATAAGTTTAATGTCTTTCTAAAAAGTTTTAACTTTTGCCTCATAAAATATAATCAATTACACACGTGCATACTTAAGGTAATTAAGAGGAAATAAGATTGGCCCTGTGTCACTAAATTCACGTGGTAATGGCAATTTGTTTTTAAAAAATGTGAGAGCAGAAAAACAACTTTGGTATTAGTTTACTCTGGGTTATTATAATAAGAATGTAGATTTTTTTAAAGAATCTAATAAAATGTAAACACAAATTGTGTACACAATAGGTACATAATGTTTTCAAGAATTTCAAGTGAAATATGATTTCTCTGGTGACTCTAATAGTTGGCAATAAATGACAACGTTGCTACTGTCTCATCTTATTACTCACCTTACAAAATCTTGCACCAAATGCACATTGCGTTTATTGTTTATGTAGTTTGGTAGTATTCCTCAAAATTCTGGTATTTCAGAGGCAAGGTGAAGGAGCCGTACTTGATGGACTCATACGCGACTTTTGTGGCCGTAAGAGAACTGCGCATACATAAGTAGAAGAACCACTGAGATTCCCCAAAAATTAGTAGCCAAAACTCACCAGGAGGTAACATTTACAAATATGAGTACAATCACCAGTGCGAGATCAAGCATATCTAACGTCATTATCAATGCTCGATATTCGCAAGAGAGAACATCCTGGTTGGCCTTGCCTTATTAACATGTTTACGTAATACCCCAAGACCATATTAAACATATTTTTCTCCATGTCTCTCTCCCTTTGGATGCATCCTGAATCACTCAGCAAAAATGGATGACAGTCTCAAATGTAAATTACAATCTTTGTTTCAAGAATAAAGATTAAAATCATGCGAGTGAAAAGATTACTGACATTTTTTGGAGAAAAATGGTTTTTATAGTAAAATGGTCAACATCTTAATGTGCCAAGAGAAAAAAAAACTTGTATCGTAAAGCATGCAAACATATACTCTAAATTTGTATGCATATATGGGGTGATATGGTTTGAATAGATTGCACTACTGTTTTTGTTTTCGATAATAATAAGCGTAACATCACTGTCTACTGCTAAAATATCGTGTCTAATATGTATGTCTGCTCAATTCTTTACGTCAGATTGTTACGGGCCTTCCCCGTGTTTTGAAGAATGGAGTAAAATTATGCATATGTGTGCAAACAAATGAAAGGATGCCACACGTGAACAGCAAAGATCAAGTCCGGGATCTAAGGTAAATGGAATTTATCTCTGCCTCCACTCCACGTTCAGAAAAAGTTAACTATACACATGATTATTATTAGATATATGGGATGAGAGAAATTCGTGAACTTCGTCAGTCTCATTGCAATTATTACAATAATTATATGGCATTTTATTATGCATGCGGGAGTCGTGAAGTTTTGTGGTTTAATTTAAATACAGTTATGAAAGGGAGTTATGTCAGAAAGAATTTATTTGCGGCAGGGGCCGTTTGTTAACTTTAATCCAAAACCCTTTGAGGATGAGGTAGAAATCTATACAGATTTCATATTGACTTTTTATGGTTTTCAATATAAAAGCCAAATATTATTGATGTATGATGCATAAAATGCAGTAATGATCATATAAATGCATGCAGGTATATGTACGATATGTTCAATGTTCGTGGTTAAAATCAATTTAAGCTACATGAGGTACTTATACTAATTGGAGGTATTTATATTTTTCAGTACAATCAAATTCTTTTTTATTTACATCACTAGTGGATTTTTGACAATTAAACTGTGACTGTACGCAACATTTGACTTATCCTATAAATCCTCAAGTTTTAATTTTAACTAGTGTATACGCCTTAACCACCAAACGCAGAGACTTATCTCTCACAGGTACTTTGATTTTAGACACATCGAGTGAATCCTTTTCAAAGATAAATGTATGTATTAGCACTACTGATATCCAGATTTTTTGTATGTGCTCGAAAACATAGTTAAGCATGAATTAGGTTTTAAAATCCGATATGACTGAAGTCAGTACATTTAACTTGTCAAATAACTTGTAACCAATTCCTTTTTATGTACGATAATTTTTGTTATGTTGGTGTTAATAGACCAACATAGGATTGCAAATAATTGTATAGGAAGAAGGAAGCAGAAGTTTACTTCGTAATCACGTGCTAATTGTTTCCACTTAATTACAATTTTGTATATATAAAGAAAATTGGGTAACATATCAGGTGTCATATTATCTGGATCTTTGTTTGTGAAAACTTTAATTAAAAGTATTTGCATACGCATGAGAAATTCTGTACAACTGACGCATATGCAACGCTACGTTAATGTAAACAGAAACTCATGGAAGATACCTTTAAATCTATTATTTGCATCAAGAGTACATACAAATGAAAAAAAGTTGTCACATTGTGGTACAGAATCTACTCAAACAAATGGAAAAGTGGATATAATAAGGAGAGGGAATGTGAAAGCTTCTGATTATTGCATCCAAAATATATACTTATAAATTTTTTTTTGCAAAAATGTGTTTATATGTCATAGTTTACACAATACATACTTAATTGTAATTTGTCAAATCTAAGCTTTTAACAACTTACTGAGTTACTTAAACCATTTTTTAATCTAGATACATAATATGTATATGTGTTTACACACGATTGACTGCATTCGGACACGTACGCAATTATCAATATCAATCCGAAAAACTAATGCATTTTTAACACGGAAATACTAGTACTGCGAAATAACAAACACATTCTAATTGTCTAAAATGTAAGAGATGAGTAATGTATTACAAAAGACAATCTAAATATTAAATACAGTGTAAAAACTTCGAAAGCAATGATATAGGCTTTATTGTAAATATTGTCAATCCATCAATAAGGTTTTTTTATTGTAAAAAGCAAAACGTTGGTGAAATGATTGGACTGAAAGGAATTATTACTGTCACCTGAATCAACTAATTACCACACTGCCACCCACGCTTGCCAGGCCGGCTCAGACTAAAATTCAGTATTTTACCATGAAACCTTTTGCAAACAATAAAGTAGATAGTACCAACGCCGGGTGAATCAATAGGGCTTTGCAATATTGTAACCCTTATTGAAATTAATCGAAATATGCATTACGTCAATACTTTCACCGTTCTCTGACAAGAATCTATGTGTAAAAGTGCTTATTATTTTGACTACTATTGATTAAAAGTTATTACATATGAGTCTTTCTTATTCCATTATCAGAACAAAACGGCAGTCTTTTTTCTTGCAGTTCCAGTCAAACATCTCTGTTTTCAACAATGCACGCTTCATTTTTTAAACTTACTTGCAGAACAAACTAGATCAGAAGTGGTTGGAGTAACTGTATATACAAGTGCCATTAATATGTATATAATGTTGACTACTATATATTAATTTAAGCACACATTAAAATATCTTGTATGCAAAGTTAACATCAAACAATGAAACCACCATTAGGACGGGATTATATAGCTTATTTTTATACAATTGTCTGAAAATTTTATTTTAAAATTTGTCGCTAGTCCGTCCCATGCATACTTCAAGCAATCGACGATTGGCAAACGGGTTTGATGATATCAGAAATATTATTTGCTTGATTTGCCCCAAATAATCAGGAGAGATGTTCTTAACTTTGATGTCGCCGTTGGGAATAAAAGAATTGGTAATCAGGACTATTGTATAAGCGTAGCTAAAATTGTCTATTTTGCTGTTGAATTCAAAACGAGATTTACTTTATTTGCCTAATTAGGTTATTTAGCTATTCATTTTAGTGTTAAACTGCATGAATGACTTTTTTGCTAAAAACTCTCAATATATTACACTTACTAAGGTCTTTGACTGTTAGATTAAACATGTTAACTGCATTGAAAAAGTTCGAGTGTAGCCGTGTAATGCACAGTGCGAGTAATAAAATTTCAGAGGCGAGGTGAGAATTTGCCGAGAATATTTTTTGAGATTTAACCTTTCATTAAATTTTTAAACTTAAATAAACTGTTTTAGTAACATCCGATTCCGATGCGTTGTAGAGTATATTTACTAAAAACGTTCTTTCTAATACGTTTCTATATGTCTACCGAAATTTTGTTCCCAAATTGGCCTGTTGTTCCTAACATCATATAATTTACTGAAAAAGACTGATTTTGTGTACAGTTTACCCCTTCTTTTTGAAGTAGTAATTATAAAGCCCTCATTTTGAGTTTTTGTATAAACTAGGCTACAGTGTTTTGTATCTTGGTTGAATCTGAACTGTAGAAAACTCTTCATCTGGAATTCAGAATGAATGATTAAGTCGCACCTGAGGCCTTCGATATGAGATTTTGCTTACCGATCACACATATTATGTAACATTTACTCCTTCAAAAATACCCTTTCAGGTTTACCCATGTTGGTAAACTTGTTTCTGCATGACCAATTTGATCAAGGTTCTATTGAATGAATAGAAAACAACAGTGACGAAACGTAGGGAGGTTGTATAATGATGTTTTAATTTTCACGCGGATGTTGTAAAACAGTTGTTTTTTGGTAAAGATGACTTATTACTGAGTTAAACATTTTTTGATTGATTAGATTCTAGAATTTCGGCCTTGTTTGTCATCAAACTAATATGAGTGTCCTTCAAAATGTTACACAGCCTATATACAGCTAGTTTAACATAATTTGTATTAAGAAATGTGTTTATAATAATACTATCAGTGTTGAATGCCATTTTCAAAAATTTGTGATAAAAGTGAAGTGGAGTAGCTGGTTCCTTCCTGTATATCACTTCTGTGGTATAATCTGGAATTTAGGCTTGAAAGCTGTCATTTGGACATGAGCTTTCAACCGAACCATTAACATCTACATTGTATATGTGCGTGTGCATATAAAGTTATAATAAGCTTTCTGTTTCTGATTTACTTTAACTACAAAAATCCTATAATATCATGAAGATCTAAAATGTTATTTAACTCAATTTCAATTTGGTTTTATACTCAAAATTCTGTAACTGATTGACAAAAAATTCACGTCAAGAGCAAATAGGATTTAAATACATTCCCAAAATTGTTTTAGATTTTAACCTCCTCACTTAAATTAAACGCGTAACTAGTTATGTATTTCGAGGACATGTTTGTAAATTTAAAAAGCTTAGTTCTTAAATTTAAATAAACTTTAACATCAAAATAATCTGTCGCTATTTGAGAGTAAATGCTTGGTCGATGTGAGTTGAGTCAAGTTGAGTTGAGAGAAAACGTATTTTATACAACGAAAATTAAGAAGCACCAAATGATTTAATATTTAAAGTTATAATTCAGGGTTAATAAAATATTCGATTTTGTTCTATTCGATTAGAATGTATTTTTTAAACGCTTAAAGAAAGAAATACTATTGTATGCAGTATAAAGAAACAAATGGGCATCACTTCTTTCCTTAAAATATATACTTGATAATTTAGTCCTCAATACTATAGCTATTGAATAATATTATTTGTGCCGTGCCATGATGCATCGAATCCAATTCTATTAAAAAATTTAACACACCATACAAAATATCATAAGAAAATAGTGTTCATTTGAGAAAGAAAATAATACAAAGAAAGGGTTTTAAAATCCACTATATATACATAAGAGTAAGAAAAAACAACCAATCAAAGTAAGATAATATGATAGTAATACTTGGAATAGCTAATTGTTACATATTTACTTGATAAGTAGAATAAAGGTACTATGCTAAATCATTAGTCTGTTATAGTTACTTATCCAAAAAAAAATTGCTATTCGCTGACTGCATTGCAAATGAGTTTTCATGCACAGTGCTTGTGCAGCAATAAAAAGCGCCGTCTTTCACTTAGTCTTTGTATTCTAAATTACTCTCATTTTTAATTTATCGTGGGCAAAGGAGCTTGTTGAAGTCAGTTATACAGACTCAAATGAGTTGGAAAGTAGGACATACACACACGTAAAAAAATTGCTGCCTTGATGACTTTTAAAATTAAACTAATACAGTTATCGCTAGAGACGATTACAATTGCAGTATTACGGATATACAATAGTTGTCAATCGAACTGTTAATTATAAACAAAAAAATATATATGTACACGTTCTGAAATTATCCCGTGATTATATCGTTTACCACTACAAATGAGAGGAAACCGTTTCTTCTCATTCCCAGTCTTTACGATAAGTTACGAGGGTAGCGACTCAGATTCGTTTACGGTAGTACTAACTAATCCCTAATTGTTATAGTTAAAAAGTATTAAATTGCAATTTAACAACCTTCAGGTGATACACTCTAAATAGCCAGTTATCACGTTTGTTCCGTTGCATCTGTCAGCTACGTTATACAAGGTTCCAAATATCCACAGTCGATTCTTGATTTTCACTAGGTGAAGACTCGCCGTCGACGGAAAACTCCAGCCATTTCTTAAAATTTCTAATAGTCACTCACCTTCCACTTATCGCCTAAGCACAGCTTATACGAATGTCTTTTTTAGGCTAAAATATGATTCTAAGCGGCAGAGACCATATTCCTGAAACAATAATTAATCCAAATCAGTAAAGTCGATTCATGTATTATTTTATTGTATCATTTTATACGTAACTTGTCCAAGGTATTAAATTGCCTCTTACCCAATAACCAAAGGGAATTTTGGAAACTTGTGCATTCACAATTGCCCACAGACTCCAAAAGAAGTGGGAAGCAAGAGTGAAAGCTTCAACTTCTCGCATAATGTGATCCTCGTCAAACAATGGGGAAGTGAGTAGAAATTCGTCATCAGACTCTGCAAAATTTGCTCTGTATTCTTGCCGCAACACTGTGATGTAACGGCGAATGTACCTCAGCTAAAGTGAGAAAAGGAAACAGTTAAGTTATATTGCACGTATATCTTGGGAAACGATTTTAAATAAGTTTCATTTTTAAATTTTGTGATTTCACGTTACCTTTTCTTCTCGCGACGGCAGGTCACTTGGTGTGAATGCGAAATTGGGGTAAGACTCGATGTTGTAGTTGTAACTCCATTCACAGAAATGGTTTGCAAGGTCAAATCCTCACTCCTCGTTTTGGGCAGGAATTGCCTTTAAGAGATAAAATAAAAAACCATGCATTATAGTTGTCGGTCAAACTTTAACAAACCCTGTTATCTAAGTACCTTTACGTTAATTATGAGACAATACTCCATTGAGAAAAACCGGTTAGAAATTACAGAGGTTTCCTCATTAATTTCAACTGAAATTCATAATAAGTTTAGAGGGCAATTTGTTTGCAATGTATGAAATGTTTCCAAAAGGAACTCTACTTACTTGAGCCACACTAGTTCGCCCTCTAGGTTAAAGTCAATCAGTTTTTGCAAGATGTCTGCTTTGCAATCTGTTGCGGAAGGAGGCTTGGTAAAGCATTCTCTCACGTTCGCCATCCACCTGTAAATTGAAACGTATGTCATCATTACTTGTGTCATATGAAACTCATAGTGGTAAATAATACCAGTATTTATTAGGCTTATGCCTACCTTTCCATGGTCCCCCACAGCCACGATGGTTCTTTGCTGATAGGAATATTTAAACCATGAATTTGCGCCGTCTTTTGAGCAATCAACAAGCTAAGTTCATTGTCACGCAGTTCCGTAGTCAGTAAAGGTCGTGCCTTCAAATCAAATGTAAAAGGTTATAATCATGATTTCACTATCTATATCAAGTAAAACATAATCAATCATTCATTGATTTTCATTCATAGTTTCATACTGGAATAAATTCCTCGACGCGTCCACCAGGGAATACGCCGTACAGTCTAGGTCCCAGTTTCCGCTCTGACAACAGCGTAAAAATTACGGATTCTGTGATTAGTGATTCCAAAGCTCCTTCTCCGTGAACCTGGAAGTAAAAAGATGCTGCTGTAATAATAATGCATACCATACTCCAAGTATTCATGTGCGTGCATGCTGATGAACATGTAACACATGCGTATTACAATAACGTATTACTTTCACACGCTTTCCCTAAACGACCTTTTTATTTCTTTCAGTAGTTTTTAAAGCATGCAATCAAGTCTTTACCTGGCCATAAAATCTGAGGAGAACCTGCGCTGGTTCATTGTGTTGAGGAGTCAAGGACAACGGGAGCGAACAGTGGTAAAGCCAATTGCTCAGTCCGCCACTAGAAATAGAAAGTCAGCAAATGTTATACATATATACATTTAGCAAAAATATATATCTGGAACTAATGTATATTTTTGGATGGAGTGGTTGGTACACATTATAGAAAGGCGAAGATATGGTAAATTATGCATACATTCTCTTGTGGCAACCCGCTTTCCTTAAACACACACATACCTTGTGCTAGTTCTTATTTGTTCAACTGGATTGAGGGTTGTGTGTTGAGTAGGTTTTATGTATTTCTAAATTATGAAGGATACCGTCTTGACCCGACCTTTTGCGCCAAAATTCAGCTTTTCTAAACTTTTCTTAAAGCCATAAAGTGGATGTTTGTACTTCGTTTTCGTCCTGACAAGGACAGGATTAACTGGGAATGGTTTCAATGAACTATGTAATAGCTGGAAATTCAGTGTGTTGAGTAGGTTTTATGTATTTCTAAATTATGAAGGATACCGTCTTGACCCGACCTTTTGCGCCAAAATTCCGCTTTTCTAAACTTTCTAAACTAAACCGTCTTAAAGCCATACCATAAAGTGGAGGTTTGTACTTCGTTTTCGTCCTGACAAGGACAGGATTAACTGGGAATGGTTTCAATGAACTATGTAATAGCTGGAAATTTCTGGCCTGGGGTATTCACAGTGTCAATCAAGCAAGTAAATCGATTTTAGGCCATGTCTTTGGCATCACGGAAGGATCCACTCTGACTCCGACATTCACAGTTCCGACACCCATGCAACGTAGCTGTCATTTTCCACGTGTATTTAAAAACCTACTAAAAGAGCTCCTATGGTGTCATGCAATCCCGATCAGGGCAATATACATACGATGCTGTATTGAGTTGGTTGCAATTTGGAAAGCAAACATTCATTAAAATAATTGGCCAATTTTTTAAATTGATGCTGCATTTTTCTTTGTTTCGCTTGACAGTGGGATTTTTCCAAAAAACAAGAATTCCATGTCTATAATTAATTAATTGAAGTTCATGAAGCGTAGCGTAACGGCCGTTGTATAGGGATTGGAAACTATTACATCATCAGTGTGTGTCATATTATATTAAAGATTTGTAGAAACCTTTTAATTAAGAGCACCAGTTGCTTGTCGGCAAGCTTGTAAACAGGAAATATATTACAACCATGCCTTAACAGCAGACTATCTAAAAATACAAGTCGAAATTCCTACATAATTTTATTCGTAATTTAATGCCTCCTGTCAAAAATAAGTCAGGATTTGTCAAAAATAATAATTTGTCTGGTTCCATGTAGTAGCCAGTACATTCTGACAAAATCGTATAAATTATATTGACTACATACATAAGTATTGCCATATTATTGCATCGTAATAATCAGATTTTGCTCCATGTATTGCCAACGACGTATTTAGTTGTTGCAAGGTTACTGTGAAAGGAGAAAGGAGTCGCGGTCGCGACATCGCATGCATTGTCAATATTCAGGAAGCTGATCACCAGACTGAAGGCTTTCTAAGGGCATCCATACAGATACATATGTATATTCTGTTCACAGCCAAAGGCAAATTAAATACAATTTCAGCCCATTTCTTCTATAAAGCTAAAAGGCGATTCAGTACTTTATAAATGCGGTATTTCATTTTAAAGATAATAAAACTTCAAAGACTGCGCTGTAATAATATTACATACATTAGGTACATGCATACCTACAAAAGTAGTAAATACGTATATATATGTAGATACAAATGCATTGTAGTGTTTCACATGCCGTGCTTTCCTTTCATGAGCTAAGCTGATCTTGGACAAAAATATCGATCCATGCTTTCACCCTAGTTTTCGCATGGAAGCCTCTCTCTGTCTATCTGCTCTTATGGTACAAGGAAAGTCGATGCCTTGCGTTGATATTGTGCAAGGGCAAAAGAGTCATCAAAAACGTCTATCCTGGCCGCTCAGGTCGTTTGTTCGCCTTTTAAAACCCCTGCAATTCCCTAAAAAGGATCTTTTCCTCCAGAATGTATCTTTCGTCATCCATTTGCAACACATTTGTAATGCTGATTCACTCTTCTGTAAAAGAAATGTCTGCCTGAATAGCTCATAGACTTGCAAAAGTGTTCTCCTTGTGTAACACTACAACAGTTTTTATGCTAAACAGCCCAATATAAAAAATTAAAACTTTCAGCATGATGCCAGTCATAAAAAATTATACGAATGAGTCAAATCTAAAGTTAAAAAGACACAGACATGGGCAGGGAAAAGGAGTTAAGATAAGCGTCAAAGCGTCTTAAAGTTTGATCGAAGTAATGTCAAGAAAGACAAGTTTGTATTTTTGCTCGTGTAGTAGAAAGTAGAAATACACCTTAATATTTCAACTGGGGCGGTTTTCCAAATGGAAATGTCGTTTTAGTTTGAAGTTACTACTTCTCATTGCAGAGCAACGATGCTTTTACTTTAAAATCACTTGAAAACTTTTTAAATGGCTGAAACATGAGCCGCTTGTATTATCAAAATCACTTTTGATAATACATAATATTCGCTAGTCTCAAAATAGCTTATGATCATTATTATTATTTCTTAAGCTTATCAGAGGCGGTTGTGTTCCACTGCGCAGTAAGAAGTCTCAACGTCATTCTATTGTACATTCCTCACAGTATGTCATATGGTGTCTTAATAAAGGAAACCACACAATGAATGTTGAATGGATGTCAGTATGTATGTCTGTTGGAAAAGGAAAGCAGACGCCTTCACAAATAAGCACGGCAAAATGTCATCGAAGAATATCATGAATTAGATATCAATAAAAGGTTCCTGGTTTAACACATAAAATATGAACTGTATGTATATACTTGAGGAAACAATATCACCACGATAGAAGTTTTATTTGCGCAATTCATACGTCAGCTCAATCTGTCTACCAACTACCAACATGGAAAAACCTTGCAAAATCTAAGCCGAAGCAAGATAAAATGCTAGAATTGCATTCGGGAATCCCATATGCATAATACCATTACTACTTATCATTTTGGAGTTTAATTTCATCATAAAATGAAACTACTTTTTCCAGTACATTAAATATGTACACGTGTTTGAATAAGCTTACATAAATAAGTAAAGTTATCTTGCAGTTAATGAAAAAGAAGCATAAAAATGTGAAATGCAATTTTAAATGTAACATTTGTGCTACTTTGCCCATTTTAAAGACTATGAAAAGCATTCTACACATTTTCTTGTAACATTTTATTTTGTTCACATGACAAATTTTTAACAAATAGGATTGCAACTGCAAGCAATAATAAGTTTACATCGCTCTAATTAATGCACAATTGCAGGCCACAACCAAGATGCTAACTTTTAGTTCAAGGTTCCCTACAAATTACAGCGTATGATGCCAGGTAGAGCTAATTATAAATTTGCTATGATTTTTTGTAACTTGCTGCGCACATTTATGAGATGCAGTATGTTTATACCAATACGTATGTATGACGTATGTAATGTAATTCAACTAAAATACAAGTTAAACCAGCATCGTCAAAATGAATCTTTTTACTGTGCAGGTGTTACTATTGGGAAAGGTGAAAAAATCCATAAAATACCTTTTAGAAATTTCTACTTTTTATTAGTAAAGGCATTAGAATTGGGTAAAAAATGTTCCTAACTTACTACTTACTTGTAGATTGCGTGAGGTGAGACTCAAACTAGCAGGCTAATGTAAAAGAGCATAAATAATCTCAAAGTTTTCACTCACGAAAGGTGTATCAATGTTATAAATAATTAGTGTGTACAGTTTTACATGCTTGCATGTCCACGTAAACGGTAGAAAAATGTTTTTTAAAGGTCCAATAGTTACTCAGGAGAAGAAAGAGAGAAAATGGCAATAATAAATAATTATCCTGAATTTTAATCTTGTCTTGCCCCTAACAATGATGTATTTTGGCTATACTAGTTCATTTATCAAGTAATGATAGCAATTACATGGCTTGTTATTTGATACATTTTTAGTTCGGACTATTCAACCCATTTCATCTTGGCTATCAAAGCAATCTGAAAGCATGATTCGTATGTTCAAGCTATCAGCCAAAAGTCAGGAAACTCTTTTCTGTTTCTATATACATTTTGTGTACCACGAAATATGAATTAATGTAGCAGAAGACGCTTGTCATACAAGTTTCCTCGGGTATATTCTGGTTAATGATAAAACTAAATGTAAGTAATACATACAAAAGTACAAAAACTGCAAAAACTAAGGACGCCAAAAACATGCTTGAAGCCCCGCGAATTGAATCAAAAATGTAGTTACTGCCGGTCTTTCGATCTTCAACTGAATACATGACAAAGTCTATTTTCGTCCTACTCAACTGTATGTAATGCCCGATTCTTTTCCCCGATGCTCATGCTTGTCTTACATGGAACAGAAATTGGATTCGCTTTACCATGACTTTTTGGCAACGTGAAGGTTAGAAGCTTTTTGACTCGCAATCCAATGGTACCACTTCCTTTGCTTTCAACAGTTTCTGTTTAGTTTACCCAACAACTTCGATTCCTTTGGTATGAATGTGATGCGGAAATAATATAAAAGTGCTTTACCTATTACAAGCATAGCTCAATTTATTCCCTATATTATGCTTCCTATTTAACATGAAATGTTTTTATACAGTTCAATTAAGTAGGTCTCCAACAAGTCGATTATGCACTTTTTTGGGTTCCGACTCAAACACTAATCGATTCCGCAAGCTTAATTATTTTGCATTGATTGAAAGCAAGTAGCTACATGTATGGCTTTTTCAAGTAAGCACTTGGTATTATATTTGGTTAATATCAAACGATTGAGTAATATAGATTTCCCCCGGTTTGTTGTGGCCTTAAAAATAAAATATGGGTTATTTACTCTGGATAAACAAAGAGTATTCTTGTATTACCAACATTGGCAACTGTAAACGTAAATCAGGAAATATTCCATTACGTAATGACATACTAGAAAAAATTAGCAGAAACAAGAATTCCTATTTTTGTGTTTACTAAACATATACATTATAAGTCGCAGCAATAATTTGTTTTCACCTTTGTACGTTCTCACGGTCAAAACCGCAATACTTTTACGGCTCCATTGATCTTCGAGTACAACACAGAGTAAAACAATTTCTTTCCTTGAAATGATAAAGTCAAAGACATGTAAACGCAAAAATGAATACATACGCAACCGGTTCAACTGTATTGTCCTTACGTGCGTGATGCACTTTTTTAATTTGTGCATGTAAATAACATTGCGATACGGTGCCCGGGTGGGGTTGGCATAGGTTATCTTGTTCATTCATAGAGCAAGTTTAGATATGCATGCAAAATACATGACAAACAACAAATATGTTTGTAAATTTGCCTATTCTGTTTGGGGTTATGCATTTGTCGAATTGGTGGGGAATATGATAATTTGTTAAATCCATATCAGGATAAGATTATAGGTAGATTGGTATTTGTCAAAAAAGTGTTACAAGGAGGATCAAAGTTTTTTAAGTTAATTTGATCTTTCATTAAATGTATATAGCAAATGGTAATCCGTATAGTTATAGACGATCACAGTTCCCAAGTAAAAGTTATCACTGCGCAAGTACCTATTAATATCCATGCCTGATATCTATTGTATGCCTGATTCATGAGCTATATATATTAGCTGTGAAATTACA
>JAHZNG010003405.1:0-12459 GCA_027744375.1 Orchesellides sinensis
GCTTCATATTGCAAAAAAAACTAGGGCTTGAGCTCAGTCGTCGAAGAACGAAATGCATGATTAGGGTACGAGGAAGTGTCACGAAAAATGAACCTCTAAGCCCAATCTCAAAATGTCAGTCACTCTTTTTGTTGTATGCAGCACACTCATAATGTGCTCGCTATAATCATTGTTGTTATTTAGTGATGATAATGATAGGACTGCATTGGGCAGGCATGAAAACGAACATGCAAGTATTGTATTAGATTGGCGGAAGAAGATGGAAGTACAGTACTCGTGATTATGTACAGTAAAGATCCCATCTCTATGTAAGTCACATCATCACGATGATCAAAACAGCAACCGCCACCACCCTCAGGTTCATCATTGTCAGAAGATCTGTTAAGTCAGTTTTAGCGTATCAAGAGCAAACTAGGCATGGCATAATCCGCCCGCATGCTACAATACACATAAGAAAAATCAGCCTCGAGTAAAACTGTCGTACACCTAAAACCTGTGTTTTAAGTTTGTAGAGCCAAAATTTCTTCTTGTAAAAGAAAGACTTAACCCAAGTTGGCATGCTTTATAGCATTGGACTCTTCACATAAAAAGAAGTATATATATTTGTATTATATTTAGAAATAGAAGGAGGAGGAAAACATTAGCTTCTGTGGTGTCCTACCAAGATTCTTCGACAGTCGACAACAACAACGTCAAGGTAAATGCATTATGTCCGCACAATGCGTCTTTCTTGTATATATAAACGCATACATATACTTTTGCGGTGATAATAATAATAGATACATGAGAATACTAACCATTTTGCAATAAAACAGTTGAAAGAGAGGAAATAAAGCATATATACATTCCTTTACAATCGTAAGTAACAACATATACATACACAAGAGAACCGTCACCTAAAATGCTGTTCTCTGCGAATTTGTAATGTAACATTCAGTTATACGGCTCAAGCACCAATAACTGTGGCAGAAGAGGAGACTACTGCTACGTTGCTGTAAGCTCTACAGACAGACCAGTCAAACCCGGGCCTTGCTCGATTGGATTTCTGCAGAACAAGCAGAATAAGCGTCGTCTCTAAGCATCATCACCCTTTTTTAAAACTTCATAATCTAGCAACAATATAGGGACTGTTCACAGTAAGGAAAATATTAAGAGCCCCTCATTCCAAACTGCATTTTTGGGTGAGTAAGTGAAAAATTGGACCCGAAGTGATAGTACAGTTGTCAATAGATCAGTAAGTTAAAAATTACCCTGAAGCAAGAGTTAGTTAACCATCTAATTTATATTACCAGGTACATAATACCAACACCAGAAAAAGTAATCATATCAGTTCGCATGTCGTGAGTCTTATAAGTTACGTCCCGCAATACCTGAAATACTGCTTTCACGGCTGTTGCTTAAAGTTACCTGGCTATATGCCTAAGGTGGCAGTTAGTTAAGTTCAGGGGTTACTTTTTTTTATATATTTCTTATACATGCATACATACGTAAGAAAATACGTAATGCAAGTAAAAGCTTTTTTTGCCAAAAAACAACGGGACACGATAACTTTACCTAGTCATCTGCACGTTTTTTTCTGCACACACGTAATGTAAAACTCGCATCTGTGCATCACATCACTTTCATAGTCATTCTCTTATAACGTTGGTATACAACGTTCACATCAGACTTGTTCGTGCGTTTCGTGTAAATGGTAAAGAATGCATACGGAAAAAACTCATGCTCATCATCTTATTTACATATACCTAACTATATGCATTACTTTACTACCTGTCCTCATCCTCATCATAGGCTTGACTTGCATTACGTTGCATTCACAAACAGTTACTGCCAAAGCTTGTTTTCTAGACTAGTTGTTTGTGAAGCCCTAAAGCCAGAGTATTGTACCTTTGTACCCGAGTTTAATACATAGCACATCAGGTTGCAGTTATTTATTATTATTATTTGATACACAATACTGATATTGTTCATTGTTTGTGTATTATGTTATAGTTCACCATTTTGACGCTGTCGGGGTGCAATAGAGTTTACAACTGGCAGTATCAGCAGTAGAAGTAGCACTAACCATTGTCAATATTATACTCTGCAGAGCAGCCCATCACCACCTGCTTCCTGTGAGATTCCATCGGTAGACAAAGGTGGTTGTGTACAGCAATAAAGAAGATTCCATTCTGACCCGTTGTCATCATCAGATCACCCTTTCCTTGTTTCACTCTTATTTGCTTATACGTTCCTGAAGACCAGGCCAGACGTTTCATTCCTTTTAGTAGCAGGTATCTTTTGTTTCAGTGTCAGTTTCTTATTTGTTTTGGTTCGGGAAGGTTGTCCGAACCAAGTTGGTGCCCACTTGTTGATTTTGCATATATAATTAAAGGTGATTTTTAAGGCTAAATCCATACAAAATTGAATCAAAGCTTAAAAGGTTTTAGCCTAATCCAAAGTAATATAATATTTTGTGTTGTTAATCTTTGTGCAAACAAAGTCATTGTCATCAGCCAACATGTACGTCAAGGTGCAAAAAGTTCTTCAGCCTCTGAAGGAGGACTTGACAGAGTGCAAGTGTATGGAACGTCTCATTCATTTCCTGGAATCTAAAAAAGTTCTTAAACCTTCGGACATGAAGCATTTTGCTGGAATCTCATCCGATGCGGAACTTGTTGATAAGCTTGTGGAGGTCTTGAAAAAGAGGTAAGATTTTAGCAACATGATAAATTTACCTGTTAGCATGTTACAGTAAAAGTCAGGAACGAAGCATAAAAAGGTGTTCTTGAACTACGACATTCATATCAATATCAAATTGTAGTCTATTGACTACCTTGCATTTGCTCTTTCTTTTTCGCTTATCTTCCGTGGGAAGTTGGTGTTTAGTTTCTCTGTGTGTATACACAAATTCATGCCCTGCCGTGCATAATATTTTTGTCTATTCAGTTTTTCTCTTGCGTGGTGTCTGACCTCAAAAGTAGTCTATTTATGCTCTGCATACGTAGCAGTAATATCTGCCTTTCATCTGCCTTTTTGTAAATATCGTTTATGCATTGAATGTGTAACGCTATGCCAAGTAAGCTATTCGTATGATTTCTGTACAGGGGTATGTAGGTATGTGTATATTTTCAGTACAATGCGTTATGTTTAAGAGTATATGCAATACAGATAGAGCCTGCTGAGGATATGCGAAGAGATGAAATGTGGATGTAGGTTACAAGGGCAAAGTCAGCTTTGTTGTAGTTGTAACTTCTTCTCTACCATATACTCATTCAATACACACCTCAGGCTATTGCGGCAGTGGTAAAGCATAATAAGCGAAAAAAAAACCTTGTTTTTCGTGCTCGTGCAGTATGTTCATAAATGAATGAAATGTAAGCAAGTGCCAAGATCAGTAATGTCAATGTACATCATACATGTATGCTCAGCAATGTTTACAAATTTTTCTTGGTAATCCTTTGTTGAGACTTTGAATACATATGAGATCATTGCCACTTTGCTTTGTAACCACCTCCCTTTGCGTTTTACGTTGGCGTTTAATGTATTATTTTATATATTGAAAGAAAGGTTTTAGATGTAAAGACTATTAGGAGGATTCATATGTAAATTAATATTGAAAATTAAGGTATCCAATCTAAGCTTCGGTTTAATTGGCTTAACTTACCTGCCCCAATACCACATTTACCATCACTGTTTAAAATAATATGGTACAAAGAAAAGGAACAAAGTATGGCTTGTATCTCGGTTTGAAGTTCCGAGTGGGATCAATAGACAATTATCTGACAATACTATGCATGACGTAGTTTTGCATGCAAAACTTAGCCAATAACATGTTTCATACTTCCATGAACTGATAAATTTTTAGTGTTCAATTTCTTAATAGCCCGAGAGACATGACATAGCGTTTTATGATTTTATGTTGAATGAAATGCTAGTTTCGCTTTCTTTAAGGAATGTTTTCTTGAGATTCGTATATTCAAAATTACATTTTAGATGTTGGTTGTGTTAACGCCTCAAATATATAATTAAGTCATCGTAGTGCATGCCACGTGCAATACCTCGTCACTCGTACAGATACGTAGTATCGCAATAAATTTATGATAGTTTAGAAGATCATGCGTGTGACTACGTATTCAGCCATATATTAACCTTCATCCATACAAATATGCAGTTGAGAACGGGTGCACGGGAAAAAGCTATAAAGGATGAGCTGGCTTGCTTGAGAAGAATCTGCAATAGAGATGCATTGCACTTTGCTATTATTTTATTACAAGGTGAAATTTAATTGGTGGTCAATGAAAATTTTATTGAAGTGTTGATAACATAAGATTAATTGCACTATAACTATAGAATGAGCATAACCTAGAAAGTAGAGCGAAAGGGCATTGATTCATTTTCTTTTTTAAACATATTCACATGTTTCATGCACCTCTTGAAAATCACGTGTAAACAAGCAGACTTTTTCTTGAGACAATAATGCAATAATTCAATGCAAAAGTAAATTTTTTATGAATGGGAACTCTATAATTTTATGCTGTATTGTTTGTCCTTTTCAGAGACTCCGCACAAGCGTTGAAAGTTGTTGAAGATTTCCTAAAATCTGATGGAACCTATGCAGCAGCCCGGGTCAAATTTGCAGAATCCTGGATAAATGAAAAGAACCGAAGAAAAATTGGTAATTTTGCTTTACACCGACTTCTTGCTGTTGGATAACATCGCGTTCTTTACATTAATGACAAAAAATGCTTGCATTTGACAAATGTGTTCTCACAATCAATTTCAACTTATCTTAAAGTGAAACGTGCGATCGGTGAATCAATGCTGTTCCTATGCGCTGTCCAACGCTGATGCAAGTCGTCCTTCAGTATACATTGTAACAACCATTTCCGTCACACAAAATTCATCAGGAATAACACAAAATGCCTTCCATGTTTTCAATTTTGATACAATTGATACACAAGTTTTACGTATAGTTATCTTTTCAATGATGTCATTTCGGTAGGTATATTATTATTATTATGTATTTGTTGTTAGTTCAAGTATGTTATTGTTGTAAATTTTTATTAGTTGTGTGATTTTTATATGTATGTTTAGCCAACAGAGTCTGTTTTCGTTTCGTTAAGCTATGTTTAAACAGTACAGATAAAAGACAGACTAAGGCTGCTTAGATAAACTCAATATAAAACATTCCCGCAGACAATTTACAGTAAAAAAGAATTTATCAGTCACTGAATTATATAAAATAACCAAAGGAGATATTGGTTTGGAATCAAAGTAAACGATAGATCTGATGCTTCAATGTCGTATCATAAATCTGAGTTTAATTCAATTATTTATTTAAGAAGATGAATGTATCTATTTTGATATGATATATACTATTTGACTGAAAGTGATATATGAAGATGAATTACCTACTAATGCAAAATGCCCATAACTCAGATTCATTTTCGAATATATGTAAGATTAATTTATAATTACAAACGCAACTCAACTAATTTGTAATTTAGTTATCCCAGAGGGAATCATCAATACCAGATAAAATGAACCTTAACATATGAATTCGTACTCGTAACATGCAAATTCTTGCCTTTTCATCTAGTTTTGACTTAGACCTACCTAACATTACAGTTATTGTTAAAAATTTAAATTATCCTACACAGGACTTAACCGACAAATGACAAACTTCCCACAAAACACATTTAGTATTAAACTCAAATTTCCTTGATAAGCTGACAACTTGTATAAATGCCACGAACATGTAGGCAGCTTTGTTTGCCCAGTAGATATTGACTTTTAGGACTTTATACAGTAAGTTACAAAAATTAACTGTTTTATACCACACATCCTACAATAAATGTGATGCTTATACCAAGACTCAATCGAAAATTGAAATACCTATGTAATGTACCTTATTCCGAATTCCTCATTTTTATGTACTAGTTTTACAACGCATTACTCGGTATTATTTACACATGTACTTTCCCATAAATGCGTTTGACAAAGCGTAGGTGTACTTTGGTACGACAATTTTTATACATTAATAAAAATATAATAATAATATTTCCATCCAGAAGTATGAGCAGATAAAATGCAAATGTTCTATTAAAATGCTAAAGTATATAAATACCTATTCCTAGCTGTAAAGCGTGTTAAGTTGTATGTATATCGTTATTTGTATACATTTGCTACGGAAGATTGTTTAAAGCAATAAAATATCAAGTTTATAAAGTCGTTAAATTGTTATAAAGTTCTGAGCATGCTTATTGTGCCCACTAAAAATATAATACAAAAATTATACTGCTGTAATTGTATACATATACCTACCTACATTGCATACCTAAATGCCTCATTGATCATTAATTTCAGGTTATCAATAATTTCACACATTTTATTTATATGAGTCCCTTATTGTGACTAGAGATAAATGTTTTAAAAACTTATTCATTATTCAATCATTCAATCCAACCATGGTCCTTCTTAGTCTTTCAAATGTGTTTTTCCTATTCGCCCTCATCCTCGTCAGAATTAATGGAATGAAATGGAGAAATCCAATTGATTTCAACATCTTGAACCAAAGACATAATTATAATATTTGTTGACCAGAAACATTTCCGATGTTTTCTTGACATTTACTTCCGGGGGTTGAAAATACTATGTGCATATAGTCATTGGCATTTGCGCAGGGAACAATTTGTTCAGAGAAAAGGGCCACTCACTCTTTCTTGCTAGTTTTCGTTTGGTCCTCAATCAAGTATTACTTAATTTCATATGTCCCTTTGTTGAGCAGCCATAGAAAGCAACCGTGGTGGGAAATACAACTTGAACCTGTAGACGTCCCACAAAAAGTCTATCTGCGCACACATGTTGAACTGACATAAACAAAAAATATGCATACGAAACAACACAAAAACAACTTGGAAATGCCGAAAAGTTAAATTTTGGCAATGATTTCTTTTAAAATTTAGCCCTGATTGAAAACAGTTTTATAAATGTGAGGATTTTCCGTGTAGTCTAGGTGGAGTTTGTTAGCGTTGGCTAAATTTCATAGTTAAAGTGGTGTATTTTGTTGTTTATGTTTATTGCATTGTGTGCAAGTTTGGTTAGAAACAGTTGGCAAAGATGAGTTTGACGGAGAGGTGGGTGAGTGATAAGCTCCATGATATTCTGGGGATGAGTGATAGGACGATGGCGGAGTACTTTGTGGCCCTTGCGAAGAAGAGTGCGTCGGCGGAAGCGTTGGTGGATAAGATCAAAGACACGGGAACGATTGAGGTGGACTCTAATGTTGTTTTGTTTGCTAGGGAATTGTTTGACAGGGTGAGTTACAGATAGATAATGTAAGGCATGTTATGTTGTGTTGGGAATGATGTGTAGTTAATTAATTAATTTTGGTGGTTGGTTTTTGTTTTGTTGTGAATAGGTACCTCATGCTGCACCCAAAGTTAGGGAATCCCGAATAGCCGAGGAGAAAGCAATGGCCATGTATAAGAAGAACCAGTCATATCAACTATTGTTGTCGGATGATGAAGATGAGCCTTTGAAAGTTAACACTAGTAGTAAAACGGCGGCTCGAAGTAGTAGTAAAGAAGATAAGAAGCAAAAGCATTTGAGGTGAGTTGGGAGGAAGGTGGAGTTGGATTATGAAATGAGATGTTGAGGTAATTTTGAGAAATATTTAATGATGAATGGGGATCTTATATTTGTAGGAAGCGAGTTATTAATGAAGGGAATGAATCCGATGAAGATGAGACTGTGATCAAGTCCCGGAGACGGGACGGGGGTAACTCTAAGAAAGTGAAAACCGAGGTGGACGAAGAGGAAGATGAGCTGGATAAGATGGAGAGAGAGAGGATGGAAGATTTGAAGAGTAGAGATGAATTTGCGTTGAGAATGAAACAGAAGGATCAGGATAAGACTAGAAATATTGTTGCCAAATCAGGTATGTTACAATCAAGCCCCAAACATGAATGTACAATTCAGACCTCTTCATTAAAATGTACAATTGTGAATATAAGGAAATTTGTATTTTAGACAAAAAAGCATTTGAAGAAGCTGCAAAACGATTGGAGTTGGAGTCTGTGAACAGAGAAAAAATAGTCCCAAATCTTCGTGTAAAATCTAGACGAGATTATTTGGCTAAAAGAAAGGAAGACCAGTTAGCGTTACTGGAAGCAGATGTAAGGGATGACGAGGCATTGTTTGATGAAGAAGAAATCACCGAGAGAGAAAAGAAGAATCGGGAATATAAAAAGAAAGTCCTTCAATTAGCCAGAGAGCATGACAGAGCAAGAGAAATTGAAAAAGTTCAACGTTATAGAATGCCTGAAGAAAGAAGAGGGAAACAGGACTTTGTTTATGAAGAAGTAGATGACAAAGAACGCGTTCCGAACTCGGAGCAAAGAAAATGGGAAGAGGAGCAAATGTCTTTCGCTACACTCAGTTTTGGAGCAAGGGATGCGAAGAAAAAGAAGAAAGAAAAGGAATATGAAATTATATTAGATGACCAAATTGAATTCGTACAAGCCTTAAAAATGCCAGGTACCCGTGATAAGAAGGTAATTTGTCAATATGTTACTAAATATGGCAAAACAAAGATTATCACCAGAGTTCTTGCTTAAAGTGTTCACTTTTAAATTAGGAGCCAGAAATGACAGAGCAACAAAAGAAACGAATGTCGATCCGTGAATGTCAAAGAAGTTTACCAATATATCCTTTCAAAGAAGATTTTATAGCTGCAGTAAGCGAGTACCAGGTAAGTTATCTCCATAATGTGAATTAATGTATACCTTATTTAGTTTTTTCCATAGTTTATTTTTTTTATGGTAAACTATAATTTCCGGTTATAGGTTTTAATCATCGAAGGCGAAACAGGCTCCGGAAAAACTACACAAATTCCACAGTATTTAAAAGAAGCAGGCTACTGTGAAGGTGATTTTTTTTGTTTATTATAAGGTTGTAGTGGAGTAATTATTTGAAAGCGGCAATATAAACCAAACGAAATTTTTGACTTTGTCTTTTGTGTTTGTTGATGATGGATTAATAGAACATATTCAGTAAAGTAGTTTTTTTAGGAAACGTAAACTTGAAATAAAATAATATTTTTTTAACTAGGGCGAAGGTTTCCAGTGGACATATATTACACAAAAGCACCTGAAGCAGACTACATTGATGCTTGCGTTGTAACAATTTTGCAAATTCATGTGACCCAACCTCTTGGAGATGTGCTTGTATTTCTTACTGGACAAGAAGAAATCGAGACATGCAATGTAAGCTTAATACTGTTCCTTCCTATCACTCTATTGAGTTTGTTTATTTGAACCAATTGTTTTGTAAAACTTTAATGTGAACAGGAAATGCTGATGGACAGGGTTAGGAGGCTAGGTAGTAAGATTAAAGAGTTAATTATTTTGCCTATATATGCGAACTTACCTTCTGAAATGCAAGCCAAGATATTTGAGCCTACACCTCCGGGTGCACGCAAGGTAAGGACTAAAACCTGTTGATTTTATTATTTTTTCCGAAATGCGGATCGAACGTTCATGTGTATGGTTGTTTTTCATAGGTTGTGCTTGCTACAAATATTGCTGAAACTAGTCTGACTATCGATAATATTATATATGTGATCGACCCAGGATTTTGCAAAGAAAATAGTTATAATGCTCGAACTGGGATGGAATCACTTATCGTAACACCAATATCAAAGGTACGCGCAACGTTTCATAAGTTTTTCTGAATCCTATTAAAATGAACAAGTCTCTATAATGTATGTATGCGTTATAATTTTAGGCTTCTGCAAATCAGCGTGCTGGAAGAGCTGGTCGAGTTGCTGCAGGCAAATGTTTCAGATTATACACTGCATGGGCGTACAAAAACGAACTTGAAGACAGTCAAAGGCCTGAAATTCAGAGAGTTAATCTTGGCAACGTTGTTCTTTTATTGAAGTCACTAGGTATAAACGACTTGATACATTTTGACTTCCTCGATCCACCGCCTCATGAAACCCTAGTTTTGGCATTGGAACAGCTGTACGCTCTTGGGGCTTTAAATCATCGTGGAGAACTGACTAAGTTAGGACGTAGAATGGCTGAGTTTCCTGTAGATCCAATGATGGCAAAAATGCTCTTAGCCTCAGAGAAGTAAGGTTACAAAAATTTAAAGCTGTCTTTATTTATTAGATATGAGTAGTCTAAAGTCTAACTTTACAACTAACTATTTTAATAGGTATCAGTGCTCTGATGAAATTTTATCGATTGCTGCAATGCTGAGTGTTAATAACTCAGTCTTTTACCGTCCAAAAGACAAGATTATCCATGCCGATAAAGCTAGGAAGGACTTCTTTGTAAAAGGTGGTGATCATCTTACTCTACTGAACGTATACAAAAACTGGGCAGATACTGGTCATTCCGATCAGTGGTGTTACGAAAACTTTATTCAACACAGGTTGGTTAAGGTCTAACTTTGTCAAAATGTTTTAATTACAAAATAAATGCTGCTGTTTTTATGTATAAATGTTTTCTTTATATAAAGGTCGATGAAACGAGCGAGAGATGTTAGAGAACAACTGGAAGGACTAATGCAGAGAGTTGAGATTGAAATTGTCTCAAATCCTTTGGAAACAGTGAATATTAGAAAGGTATTGGATACATTGACTAGACTGAAAGATGGAGTTGTTTTAAAATGCACGAAGCTTGCAATGCGCATAATTTGTTTTTCTGTCAAAAGTCTAAAAATGCTCCATACTAAGCATAATACTAATTTTGAAATGTTTATTGATTTATAGGCAGTTACTGCTGGCTATTTTTACCACACTGCAAAACTTGGTGAAAACGGCCAGTACCGAACCGTGAAACATCAGCAAAATGTCATGATTCATCCTAATTCTGCATTATTTGAAGAAATTCCTAGATGGGTTATTTACCATGAATTGGTCTTCACAACCAAAGAGTATATGCGCCAAATCATTGAAATCGAGAGCAGTTGGCTACTCGAAGTTGCTCCTCACTATTACAAAGCAAAGGATTTGGAAGATTCACGGTCAAAAAAGATGCCGAAAACCATTGGTAAATCAAAGGATGAATTAAGCAGAGTACATTGATAGAATGTAGGTGTCAAACAGACTTGATAGTCATTAAAACTATAGGTGGACTTTCTTGACTGAGAAATTGTTATGCATAAATTAAATATTATGACGTGTCTATTTGATTGGATGATAAGTACAAAAAAAAAGATAATGAAGATTCTGTACTTGAAGTGGATAGTTTGTTATATGATGATAGGCGTTTAGAAGTATGTACCTTTAAAAAATGTAGAGTCCCTTTTGAAAGAAACATATTTTTAAAATCGGTAATTTGCTTATTTTTACTGACAATAAAAGCATAGTGTTATATAAATATATGTAAGATTACTTAATGAAATTTTCCGTTAAATTCTAATGGATTTATTCAAAAACGTATGTGCATATTTCATACGAAATAATAAATGTGCTATGTCTAGCAATAGGATATCAGTCTCAGTCATGCCTGTTAATTTTTACCAACTTCATTGGTTATTACTTCTTCAGTTCATATTTTAGGATGAAAAAAAACTGAGGATTTAGTATGCATCTTTTAATAGGCATGTAAAATACAACCGCTTCATCATGCCCTATAGCATGATAATCATGAAATGAGTTATGGATTCTTCTTTGCTGATTCAGCTTCGTTGTCATTTCTCATTCTTTATGTTTGTGAAATTGGTTCTGTATTCTACTTAACTTCACATATTTCATTCGTGTAATATCTAGGTTTATTCTTTATTCTCAAATCTCTTGTTTGTTTAACCTAAATGTCTCTGAAAGCATAACTGGAAGGAAATTAGCCTTGCTTATTCCTTCCATAACTCCGGTTCACAAGAACGCGATTAACATTGCTTTTTCAGATTGTTCTGAGAATCCAATATAATCCTATACTAAGAATCCCAAAAACTGCATGTATTCTTACAGCATTTATTTGTACAAGAAGAAATCTAAATGAATCCAAAAAATATTTTGCAAAGTTTCACATCAGTTAGGTATCCGTATTTGGCTTCTGTTGTCTGTCAAGATATCCTGAGCTCAACTATTTCATGACAATCATTGTAAATCGAATGTGCAAATAACAAAGGCAACTCACACTGTATCGTTATATGTACTAACGGACCATGTAAAAGTTAAAATTTAAATTCGTATACAAACGCTAACCACGAAATAAATGTAAATGTGAAAAATACATACAAAGGTTAGGTTTATGGCTCATATACGTATTATTTACAGTGTAGTCCAAAATATAAAACATTCTTCAATGACATAAAAGTTAATGTTTTAACTACGTCAGCAATGCTGAGATCGGATTTCAGTCCCTCTGTCTAAGGCGTTAAAAGGAATTTCTCATGATATCATGTGTATTCGCTTCTTTTTCAACAAGCCGTAACTTCAACGCGAATAATTTGCTATACAGCGAA
>JAHZNG010003406.1:0-15977 GCA_027744375.1 Orchesellides sinensis
ATAGCAAGGTTGTCATAAAAACCCAAGTAACCGGTCAACAAAATTTTTTTAATCACACTTTTTCTTGGAAAAGTCCTGTCTAGGATTATACGTTATATGTCTATGACCTGAGCACAATATCTACGATTTCCTTGATCTTCTTTGTTGCAGTTGCAGATTTTTATTGCTAGGAAATTAAAAAGATTGCGATTTGGTAACATAGCATTAGGTTATTATCTCTTTTAAAACTGATTAGCGATTTTTCTGCTACTCGGGCTTTGTATCGCATTAGTTTGTCCTAGTAATAATACATACATTCAATGGGTTTCCAGTTTTTGTCATTTTATTGCGTTGGGTGCAGAATTTGGATAACTAAATTTTGTATTATAACTATAACATTGTAATACATACATATATAGGACACAGAAGCAAGCATATATACATCGAACAAAAATTGATATTTTTAAAGTTTTTAATAAAGCAGCGTGTTATAAGTTTTATGGGTTTTGAGAACACTTGCTGAAAAACTAATTTTTTTAAAGATCCTTCGATGCAGAAAATTTTAATTTGATGCATGGTAAATCTTAATTAAAAATTCAACACCTAACGAAGTACGATTGGAAGTTCACTTAGGCAAAAGAATTTAGAATTAATAATTGTTTTTTTTGCATTAACAAAATAACAGCTTATCCAAGTAAAAACTAGGAAATAACAGCCTATTGAGCATTTAAAATCAATACTGTGCAATAAATAATAAGACTAGACATTTATACAATAAAAAACTATAAACTACATAATACTCGGAAAAATTCAGTCCCCTTTTCTATTTATGATACAGTATCAAGAAAATTGCAAGTTAAACTAATCTTTGGTTTGAAGTTATTAAAACAAGCTGTGTTATTGTCTGTGTATATTGTGTGCACCAAAATCGGACATTTTTACCAGTCATACCTAATATTTAGTTCTGTCGTTAGTCATACCTAATATTTTTACCAGTCATACCTAATATCTGTAGTTCCGTTTCTTTAAAATAATATTAATATCTTTTTCAGTTTCAAGAGTAACACTATACGTAATATTTACATCTTCCATCTTATCTGTTGTGTAAATCTCAAAATTACGAATAATCCATGCAGTAATTATTTTCATTTCCATCATTGCGAATTTCCAGCCTGCATAAGCCAACAAAAATTATACAAATAATTTCTAATTCCAACTAATCTGTTTTGTTTGAATGAATACACATAATTTGTATTGTGGCCCACGGGAAAACCACTACTTTTGTCCCAACGTCCAATTCCAAGTCGGGGGCTATAAAAACAAAGCACAATATTTTAAGGATAATTGTAAAGTAATTCTACCATTATGTTATTAAATTGTAACAACTTACCAAGTTCTAACGGTTCACCAAGTTGTCGAGAAAAACCAGGGAGAATAGGCATCAAACGAAGATTTTCTAACATACACCTTTCCAATTGCTTTAGATTACACAAATCATCCATATTCAAGTCCCCGTTGCCCCTTTCTTCAAAATTTGCATCAACTTCTCGTCTACACATTTCCTAAATGATAGGTACAGACGTTTACAGAAGTATGTATAGTCAATTTATCAAGTCAAGCATGCTTTTCAAGTAAGTTTATGTTTGTATAATGTATTATGAACCTGATATTGAGGATTTAGCGCCAGGTTAAACAAAAGGAACTTTAACGAACTGCAAGTTGTCTCATGCCCCTTTAAAAATTAGACAGTAATAAGATTGTTGCATAGTCAGTTGCATGCAAGAATATTTCATGCTAAAACCGTCGAAAACGAAATCAACTTACTGCAATGAGGAAGGTATGGAATTCATCACTGATTTCCTTATCTGTCATTCCAGACTCGATCATCTCTTCTATCATGCACTTCATGGGCCTAATGCTATCACTCTCATTAAGACGATTTTCTATCTCCTTTATTTTCATATCATTGATTCGCTTTTCCCGATATATTTTCATTACCTAGAGAGTTCAACCAATATTCATTAGTTTTCTACAAAATAGTGAATCGAATTCGGAATTGCCAATTTTGTAATATTTACCAAAAGCATTTTAAAAACTTCACCTTTCCTATGAAACCCTCAACTCTGTTTTGATATCTGTGTAATTTTCGGCTAAAGGGATGAAACCACCATAATAATTTCACAGTTAGCCACGGATTACGAATCCGGTAAACTACGGTATTCTTCAACCTACAAGGTACAAATATTACATTGCATTGGCACAATGTATTGATTTATATTTATAGAACTATATGTGAATTTACTTACTCTCGGAAATCTTCGTTGAATTTGGAAATTTCCTCATTGCTGCAAATATTTGATCCCATTATTGCGTCTGCAACAAGACAAGGCTTTTTAAGAGTGGATGTTTTTTATCTTATTTTTTGGCTTTAACTAATAATGCGAACGTAGGTGTGTACATGCCTCACTAAATTTTACTTACGCAAAATTATTTTGATGGTGCTGTGATGAAGTAATGTATGAAATCTTGATGACTCAGATTCATTAGTTGTATCCGATAATTCTTTGATCATCTCCCTGGAGTGTTGATTCATAATACTTAAGTAGCTTTGCAGTGACTGAAATGTGAATGCCCGTGATAGTATTTTCCTGTGTGGTGCCCACTTACTAACTAGCAAATCAAACCACGGCATACAATAGGGGGATGTTTCCACTATTATTTTTTTCAAACGTTCAATATACCGTTTAAGCAATTAGCAATGTTACCTTCTGATGACACGAGACCATCCTTGAAATAAATGAAAATGGGATGGTAAACAACTTTGGGCTTAATTAAATAATTGGGGTTACCAGATCGCAAGATTTTCTATAAAAAATGAAAATCTTTTAAAAACATACATAATACAAAATAGAACCGCTCATGATTCTAAAACTGAGGGTAGGGACCTTGCAACTTACTTGAACCATGTCTGGATCGGTCACTATTACAAAGTCTTCCCATGCAACGGTAAGTTTAAAGATGCCACCGTACTTCAGTGCCCAATGTAGAAATGTGCCCAGAAAATCTTATCAAAAGCAGCATTTAAATATCCAAACAAAAATACTTAGGAATGTAACTACCGAGGGCCCAATACATTTTAAACTGTGACGAGTAAATTACCTTTTCTTTCCTGAAGTATAAGATGCAAAGATCCAATTAACGGAAGTTTTGGGGGGCTAGGTAGTACTTTTTTCACTGACTGATGATTTATAACATTTTTTCCGCCTCGTTTTTTCCTAAAGTTAGCGACTATAACCAGAAGAAGGAGAACTATAGCTAGATATAACGCAACAGGTACCAACTTTAATCCCTGGAATGCGTTGTTTAGTATCGGAAGGTAGCTAAATTGTGGCGGACCTTTGAAAATGATACTTTCAGTGAGTATTGCCATCTTTAAACGATTCTTGCGGTTAGTTTGCAATCTTGTCAGTTATAAGGTCTAAAAATAGTTTTAATTTTTAACCAAGTGTTTGTGGTACAAATGTCTAACTTTTCCTGACGGAAGAATATCAGTCGCTGTTAAAGTGGATACTATAAGCCTGTATTTATTTGCGAAATACCTGTGTGTGACACCAATAATGCAATTTAAATTACTTATGTAAACATTTACGTGTTAACACGAAGGTATTCTCTTTGTTATACATAACCCTTTGTGTGTAAATTTCCCGATCAGTAACTGGAATTTCCATGCTAAGCTTGTTACATACTAATAAATTGTATTTTAAATGCGAAAATACCAAAGTCAACAACTTTAAGCACTGTATCGATGAGGGTGGTATTGTTCGCACGAATGTAGTAAAAAAAATTTTGACTGATAAATAGCTTATTGACCAGTTGGGTCTTTTTTAAATGTGGGAACCCCAAACGAAATTATTGACTTTTGGAAGATTTTGCTACACGATCAAAGCGATTCTTTCTACATGATTCCACGCATGACGGGCGGAGGGTACACACGAATGTATAATAATTGACTTAAGCTTATGTTGTTTGAAGGAGGGCACGTAAGACATTTTGTTTTAAGCTGGCTTTCAGCCGTAAAAGTTAGGAAAATACAAAATTCGCAGATAAACCGATATATTTGTACACAAATTGTAGTAGGTGTTGTTTTAAATGTTGGTTCGCTCGAAATAAAAGCTGGGAAAGGAAACAGTCAGATTGGGAAACTTATTTTGATTGTTAGATTAAAATTCATAGTAAATAATAGTAATTCTACAGTTGCATGGACTCATAGTCTAGTGTTTGAGAAATTTTATAAGTATAAACCATAATCAGCATGATATAATAATAGATATTCGTATTCCAGGAATATTCCAGGCGTGATTGAATTTTTGTTTCCACGGCCTTGAGATATATATAACTTCTATATAATCTAATGATATAATACCTAAATTATACTCACAGTATGCGGTAGTCAGATGTCGTTGCGTGGCTAAATGTACAAAGGTGCAAAGATCTCTAATGACACAAATTATGCCGTAATTTCTTTTAAGTAAAATTTATTCTGCTATTTTTCTATAAGGAATCAATTGCAGACAATTTTACATACGGCTTCGCTGCAAACATCACTGCCCATGAGAACATCTTTATAATTACCAATGAATTTTCACGAACATATTCAACAGCAATCGAAGTGTAGCATTTGCATCAAATGTGAAAAATCAAGAAATGTGACATCCGCTGATGTCATTACTTACTACTCTTAAGAAAATTTCCTCACGAGGTGTGATTTACAGTTTGTTTCACACATAGGAAAACACATTCTACGTTTAGGTAAATAAATTACAATTATGGTATAAAAAATTACTAAAAATCTATAAATCAGAATTTCTTTTTGTAAACGCTGCTTAATTATATTTGCTTAATAAAATTTTGCATCTTTAAGACCCAAAATGAGCATAACAAATATACTTTTGTGGTGATCCAAAACAAACACATGAATATATGTTTTCCATAAGAGTAAATTAACACTCCTCAAAAAGGATTTTCTTTTCTAAATAAACATGTCATCAAACCCTGGTGGAGGCTGTTCTCCATCTGGATTTGGAACTGCCCAGTTTCCTCCAGTTCCAGGTTGTGGTCTCGGTGCCACCGGATTTGGGACTGGATTTGGTGGGCCAAAAGGATCAAACCTGGCTCCTGGTGGTGGACCAATCAATCCACCTCCTCCAGGTCCAAATGGAATTCCCGCTTGTGGTGCACGAAATCCCCTGGGATCAGCTACCATTCCATTTCCAAATCCACCCAATGGATCCAGATCCGATCTTCCCAGTCCACCCCCAGCCGGCACGGCAGGGGGTACGTACAAAGGTCCTCCAATTCCACCAATAGGAGACGGATGAGGTCGTAATGGCTGCGGTTGTGTAGGAATGTAATGTTGTGGCTGACTTTGTTGCTGCTGCTGTTGAGATTCGGTATTGCTTTCCGCTGGAATTTTACTATCGTAAGGTCCAGGTTGACGGGGTTGCCCCAAAATGCTCAAGCCGATTGGTTCCATCAACTGTTCCCATACAAGTTTCTCGATTCCACCTGGATTCTTGTAAATGTCAAACCAGGGTTTAGATGCGACTGACTCACTGCCTGTAGATGTAGATACCTCTCCAGAGTTCTGATTGAAAATGACATAGTCCTGAACTTGAAACGTTGTTCCAGCAGAATTTCTTGTAGGGCTGTTTGAATCTATATCCTTCTTGTTTCCAACTTGTACATTGCCATCAAATCCATAGGCGTTCGCAGCTCGGAAAAGAATCACAACAATAGATTGATTCTTGACGATCTCCAAAATCTTTGCCTCGTAGTGAACAGATGAATTGGAATGGTCCCAATAGCGGAGCACAAGTAGTTTCATGGGTTGCTCGGTTCCTTCTTCCGGTTTTGTGGTGACATGGCTTGTCCAGTCAGAAGGTAGAAGCTCAGTAAGCTCTGTAAGTGGAATAGTACTTGCGGTTGGATTGGCATCAGTTGTTCGTAATCGGAGACCACCACGTATTATTGCCCAGTGAAGAGGTAGAACAAAGGCTTCAAAACAATTCTTTATCTTTGAGCGCTCGCCGAGGTATAAAGACTCAAATCCGGCAGGTGGTGGAAGCAAATTGTTGGATGAAGGCAAGCGCCGTTGGTTCTGTGGAGATGAACGATGCCCAACTGCTGAGTTATTTGACATTTTTTAATAATTTATAGACTCAACTGAATTTTTGGACATAGATTTAGATCACATGTTTTTTAATGAAACTCATTTAAAATTTTGTGCAGTCATTCACTTTTATTTACTCCGCTCATTAATTGAGCTCCAAGGCTCCACGAGCGTCAGCATTATCAGTTGCGAATTTAATGTGGTTGGTTGGTTCATACGTAAAATGAATGTAAGGCAAGTCATGACAACTTTACATAATTGTGGAGACACCGCCGACGTAATTTCCGGCAGAGCTACAAAAGAAGTTTTGGAAGAACTAGTTTGTGGTTCGCGTCCATACAGAAAGGTTTTGCTGCACATAGCATATAAAGTAAATATAGGTATGTACATAACCATAGGAATTTTGCATTGAATTGGTTGTATTATAACAGATTAAAACGGTGTTTTTAAACGATCCGAACTAGAATACCAAACACACACATTTCTTGAAATTTCTTACAACGTTAAAAGTCAATGCGACCTAAATGCATAGATGCAAATCGTCTAAAATTCTTTTATGCACACATAAATAGTTTCGATCCTTATTAACTTGGTATTTCAAAGGTTTCGACATTGTACTAGAACATCTAAGGTAAAAAAGATGATTAATGTTCCATAATATTCATTTTTGCCTATAATTTACAAAGTCGACTGCAAAAAAATCTGATAGCAGACTTAAATATAAACAGTTCAAAGTTTCCTTATTATGATTTCATTTCTAACGTTCGGAAACCACAAAGTAATGAGATCAGAGATTGTTTACTACTCCATAAACTAACGTCATACCACATATACCACACATAGCTATATGCGTCAAAAACCTCATAGACCACAACTAAAGCATTTCCATCATCACCTTCTGCAAAATATTAAATAAGTTTGAGTATCATTTTTATTGGAACAAAACTTTAGAATGCTTTAAATTCTCAATAGCACGTTAAGGCTTTGCTTGCAAATGAACCAATTAAAAGTTACATGTGGTAATAAAGATAACATTTTTAATATGTCAATTCAACAGTTCTAAAGTGCATATATTCCTCTCTTCGGGCAGTGTTCTTATAAACTTCTTTGATAAAGCACCATAACTATATATCAGTAGCAAAGATGAAAATGACACCGTTAATAGCAGTGCCTGTCATCGTTTTAACTATCGTATTTTCTTGTATTGATAAGTCTTGGGCTTCCAAAAGTGAAACAGTGGTAGTGTCTATCCCAAAATACTGCAGAATTGGGAAAGTTCTTACATTCATCCCGAATAGAAATCCTGAATGTCTAGATGTAGTCAGTGGAAGCAATTGGACAGGGTTTTTGTACGACAGTAAAACCTTGAACAGATTAAGTTTAAACGAAGAACATGTCGTGGAACGAAACTACTTATTTGACGAATTGCCATGCAAAAATAATCACTGGAAATTACTGTTGCCATCCGAGTCGACTGGAAATGTGTCGGCGATGAATAAGCCTTCGTAATTCCATAAGTTGCATTGACATTCAGCTCTAATCAGTAATGTATTATACTTAACATAAAACCGTGTTTTCAGATTTATTTTATTGACTAATGGAAAGCTAATGTGGAGGAGTGACCGATGTACTTGTGGAAAGTGCAAAGACTACATCCCTTTTCCGGCTGCCTTTTACATTGACGGCATCGGATATCCGAATCGTGATGCTAGTGGTGCCTTTCACTCGGGACTGGAGTCTGATCAAATTGTACAATACTGCCATTCCCAGTATTTGGTAAGAAAGTCAATACTATACCTTTTTTTACACCCTATCGTTATAGATTTTGCTTGGATTTAGGAAAATGAAGCGAAAGCTTTCGAAGGACCGGAACGAATTACAAAGGCTAATGTAGTAATCTTTGCAATTACCTCATTTATCTACATGATTACTTCAATTGTTCACGGATTATTATGGAGCACTCAGAACTTACCAGGCAGAACTGTACTGTCGGTCCTCTTATCCAGAATGATGATGAACTTCTTCTATTGTTTGGCGTTCATTGGTCAGATGCTGGTGGTTCGCTGGGACATGAACATGCCGCGGTGGTGTCAATTTGTGGGTCAGTGTTTTATATATACATATATGTACAGTTACCCATCACAATATGTATTTTCATAAATCCCATGTAGAAAACTTATTGGTCGAACTTTCTCTTGTAGGAATAGTACTTTACTACTTCCTCGTTGCGACATATTCTTGGCTCATCGTGCTTAATTTTAACTTCTGGTGGACATTTAGGTAAAATCAAGACGCGTTTGTACCTATACTTTGAACATGATAACATTTAAGTTTACAAATGAGCAATGAATATTTCAAGTATTCATTATATATGATTTTGTGTTTTAAAGATCCTTGAAACTATCAGTTGATACGCAAGGTTTGAACAAAACGTATATACAGTACTCATGTTTTGGCTGGGGTGTGCCTCTCCTTATCACAATCATATCCGTCATTGTTGATAGTGTCCAAAGGTAAACTTCTAGTATTTTACAAGAAAAAAATGTGTATGTACATATTACATATATGTACTTGAATCATATTTTTAAAAACTAATTGTAATTAGAAACAGTGATGATGGGTTCTTTGCGGCTCCGGGTTACGGAAATGGAGTATGTTTTATGGTTGAGTGTGCTCAGGGACTATACGTGTATGGAATATCTGCCTTATTCCTTGTCCCTGCTTTTGGATTTTCCTTATTGACATTTAAAGCTCTTTACACATTACGTCGAGACACCTCAACAGTTCGACAAACCAAACACGGAAAGCGTGACCAGTCAAGGTGGAACAACATAATTCCATTACTTACATTATTCTTACATTATTAACTAGAAAAAACATAAATATGTATAATTGGCATTTGGATGTCCTTTAGTTTTCAACTGTACATCAAGTTGTTCATTATTATGGGAGTTAGTTGGACGTTTGAGCTTGTTATTTGGGGATTTCAAAAGCTTGGCGATGATTGGAATGCAGTAGGTGGGGAGAATTATAATAAGAACTCGACTATCACGAAAATGATATTTCTTTCCCTTGAATGGATTGACTTGCTCGGGACTTCAATCATCATTTTCATAGTATTTGCATGTAAACGAACAGTTATATCTCAACTAGAAGATAAATATCCGAAATTCCGTGGTAAGAAGATGCTTAATGCTAATAAAAAATATATGTGTCATTGTTGCTGTATTCTATTCAATATAAAAAATTATTAATATCATAGTATTTGCATGTAAACGAACAGTTATATCTCAGCTAGAAGAGAAATATCCTAAATTCCGTGGTAAGAAGATGCTTAATTCTAATAAAAAATATGTGTCATTGTTGCTGTATTCTATTCAACATAAAAAATTATTATTAATGTCTTATTTCGTAGCTATATGTAATGCCGCCCGTGAATTCAAGACTTCACGCATTAACAATATTCCTTCCACAACTCGTACTACTGATCTTGATCCTTCATCTAACATGGAATGTTCCGAAAGCTCATTGACCAACGCGAGACCCAATACATATGGTACAAGTACAAACCAATTTGAATGACAACATCGCTAAGTAAAGCAGATAAAACTAAATAAATCATCAAACCAATTTAACTAGATCAAATCTTGTCAAAAACTTTATTCGTAAAATTATTTTATGGGTTGATTTTGATATTTTAAAACAATTCTTACAAAAGTACATTCGTGCAATGGTAGGCAATATGACTGTGAATGTATAATTCAGTGCGTACTACGTACAAGAAAATACATTCGTCTGCCCGCGGTAGCAGATTCGACTAATTTAATCTTCATCTCACGGTTTTATAAAATAATACTGATTTAAACTGTAAGGTGATTTCCTGGCTACAATTTAATAATGAGAATCTGTATATTCAAAAGAGATTAACTATGAACATAGCAAAACAATGCAATGATATTTGTATACTTGAGGAATGCATTATAAATCCAAAATTTAAATACAAGGACCAGTCACAAGGTTAGGTACAATTTTAAATACTACTTCGTTGTATGTATGGCGTTGGTATCAATACGAAAATCGTTGGACAGCATAATGTATGTTATTAAGCTGGATATATAATGCTGGAAATTTTTACGAAATTGGTGATTATGCTATATGCACTATTGTTTGATTTTAAGTTTAATATTACTTTGAAATTTAAAAAATTAAATATTGTAGCATGTCCCTTTGTGAAACATGTGATGTTGGAATAAGTGTTAAACAATATAACCTGCAGGTATATTTCCGAACGCATACGATGAAATTGATAACAACCTTTTCTTTTCTTTTAAGCTAACTTACAACTCGCGTAAATTCAAAAACTTTGCAGACACTTACTGCTCTAAATATTAAATGATGTTATTTTAAAGTGAGGATTGGATCTGGCCAATGTTCCCCAACTCAATCTCATCATGATTGTCTTGAACGGTCCAGGAATTTCTCTATACAATGAAACGAATTTGATGAATAACACTGGCCAGTTTAAATGTTGAAAATAAATAAAGTGAAGTATCTATATATATTACGTGAACTGTTATGGCTTTATCCATAACTGTGTGCAAAATGGAAAGGCGACGCTGCCACAAGAAACGCTCGAAGTCCAACGCACACATATCCTTGAAAATGTGTTCCAATAAAAGTTTCTCTCTTCATATGTATGTAAAAATCATTAATAAGTTAGTTGCATAATAAATAATTATTATTCACTTTAATTTAAAACACATTCATAAATATATTATTATTCATGATTTATGAACCTGGAATTTTTCCCTACTGGAAAGTAATCGGGTACTGACATTTCTGGATTTCTGGGGTCAACGTAACTATTACCACCACCGGTTTCAGCTGCAAAATTAATAAAATAATACATATACCAAGTTTTTTTTAAAATTCATATAAAAGGCATTCCATATAAATCAAACAAGAACCTATGGAGTAACTTAATTATACATCTGTTATACACACCATTGTCATTTTCATTTAAATCCACTTTTTTGTTATCCAATTCATTAAACATTTGATTAAAGTTCTCATCCTCTTCGAGATACACGAGAGCCTCTTTCTGCTTCCGGATTTCTGTTGCTGCCAGAGTGAGCTGAAAGTTGTCTACAAGGACTGCCACAAATAAACTGCAGCAATCAAAGTCATTAATTAAAGAAAAAAATAAAAAGTGAATTTTATGCAAGATATTTCGAAATAGTTAATTGTGTTAAAATCCTACTTTAGAAACACGAAGTTTTCAATAATAATGTAGAAGAAGAGATACAAGAACATGATCCAGTACTGGGTATTGTCTTGTGGGATGCGTTGTAGTAACTCAAACCAGTCATCCAATGTCAGTAACTGGAAGAGTGTGACGAATGCCAGCCACAACTCACCAAAATTGTTTGGAGAGTCTTCAGCAAATAGACCACGTCCCATTACAGCAAAAACAAATATGAAAAGTGACATAAGAACTGCGATTGAACCTATTGAAACGACGAGAAAGAACCAATTGAAATATTTACGGTCATATACATACTACATGAGTATACCCTTTACACATTAGCATTAGTTCAAAAGAATTGTGTACATTTAAATCTAACTCACCCATAGACAGCATGCTCTGAAAGAGGGTGGTCACTATAACTTGAAGATTAGGCAAAAACCTTTAAAAATACAAAAAAAATCTTAGAACCACCAGAAGCATGGCAAATCTAATTATTTTTGTTAGCATAAACGACTAATATGACTAACTTGATAACACGAAGTAAGCGAAGGGCGCGTAAGCTTTTTAAAACCTTGAAGTACATATTGGAATTGATATCTGTGCTCAATGCTAGAGTTTTCGTGATAAGCTCTACTGCTACCTCCCTGTCGTTGATTGTATAATAAAAGTCTTAATCGCGAATTATTTAGTTAAGTAATTTGTGCAGGTTTTAAGATTTTCTCTTTACACAAGATTAACAAGTATAATCAAGATGTCAAGAAGGTTCCAAGGTTTTTTGAAGTAGTCCTCTCTATATATTGTGATTTTGAATGTAGCTTCAACAATGAAAATCCCAATGATACAATTGTCCACTACAACTAAAGGAAAGGCTGAAATTAAGACATATAAATTAAAAACATTATGTTATTAGGTTGGAGGCAGTGTGTCAATGTGTCTTCCAACGTTCCAACTGACTGTAGATGTATATACATCCAATAAAATATATTGTATTACCGTATTTAATGTAAATAGTTTCAAAGGTGAGAAGAAAAATGCCACTATATATTGTGATTTTGAATGTAGCTTCAACAATGAAAATCCCAATGATACAATTGTCCACTACAACTAAAGGAAAGGCTGAAATTAAGACATTTAAATTAAAAACATTATGTTATCAGGTTCGAGGCAGTGTCAATGTGTCTTCCAACGTTCCAACTGAGGATGTATATACATCCAATAAAATATATTGTATTACCGTATTTAATGTAAATAGTTTCAAAGGTGAGAAGAAAAATGCCCACGATGGACACAATAATGGTCACCAACATGAACTGGATGAAAAATCGGCTATTGATAAATTCATAAAGCATTTTTCTCCGCTCATCCGCATTGTGTAGGTATCTTTCCCTATTAATATTTTCTTGGTAAGCATCTCGTAAAGCTTGTTTTTCAACTCTGTCCTACAAAATGAATATTCAAGACTTCAAGTTAACCAATTTTCACAATCTGAACAGATAACAAAGAATACTAGAAGTTTATATAATTCAATTAAGTCTAACTTACTTGACACAGCTCAATAATAGCCTCAAACTCATCTTCAGTTATATCAGGTCGTGTACGAAACATTCTAACAGCGCATTTGGCCACATACTTGGGATCCGCAAGGATCTTTTTAAGTGGAGGATAGATTTGCGCAATCGTTTCCTCCTCTTCTGCTTGCGTTCGAAGAAAGAGGACGTCAATTCCTTTAGTAAGTATTTCATTGTGCTTTTTATCAACTTCTTTTCTGATCCTCTCTTTCTCTTCCTCCTCTTCAGCTTTTTCTTGCTCATCCAGTTCTTCGTCGTCATCCTCTGGTAACTCATCATTGTCGCCTTATACAAATATTAATTCATTTTCAACATGTTTAGTAGGATCTCTTAAATTGAGTTTTGTAAGGTATTTTTATTAAGGTATTATAAAAATTGATTGTTTCTGAGATTATTTAGTAATATCACCTTCCTCATCTTCTTCTTGAACAGCGTCCAATCTCCTTTTCATTTCTTCCTCAGCCTTGTATTTGGCCACAATGATTTCATCCAAATCCGTGTCTTCATGTAGGACCATGAGCTTTTTGTGGTGGGAATGCATACACTTAAGCATTTCGTGCACCCGGACACGTTGGACGAAGTCCTATTAATAATGAAAAGTTATACTTAATTTTTTTTCTTTCTTTATTTATTTATTTAAAAATCTGTTTTTCACAGACTTTCCATCTGGTATGTAGCTCATCAGCATACAATGCATTTTCGTCGTTATCATCATGGCCTAGGTCCTGATCCATGGGCTCAGCCAGGTTCATTCTATTTCTCAAGCTTGGCTTTGTATTCGCATTCATATTGACAAATATTAGTCTGAAACAGTTAAACTTGCTGCACAAGATAATCTCGTACGACTGGATGGAACCCTTCCAACTGCGTTTTCTAAAGTCCTGAATGAAGTGAACAAGGTTCTGAAAATTTTCGCACACGATATCATAATATCATGAACAAGAAATTCACTCCTATTCCATATATGAAAACAGTTTATGGATACATCAACACCAAGTATGACTTGTTGTTATGACCATCGCCATCACTTTTGTGATTTTAAAACCAGTCAAATTCCCCTGTTTTGAACTAAATTATGATTGCAAAATGTAGAAAAGGAATAAGCATTTAAAATTTTAAATCCGTGCAACTTATTGTTAAATTCCGAATTACTAAATTCTCCAAATCCCAAGAAATTAAGTTCAGGGCAAGCGATAAACATGGGTTGTTGTAAAAGTAAACCTAAAGGAGAGGGCGATTCCGAATTAAAGTCTTCCATTGAGGGCAAGAAAAAGGTTTGCATTTGGATTCTAGGAGGTCCAGGTTCAGGGAAAGGTTACACAAACTTAAGCACAAATTTCTTTAAATTTGCAGTTACAAAAATCGGAAGTGTGATTTGACTGCATATTAGCTTTCTTCTGATTATAACTAAAGGAACGCAGTGCGCAGCTCTCGCAGATCGCTTCAAGCTAGCCCACCTCTCAACTGGAGATTTACTCCGTAATATTATGCACGAGGACACCTCCCTAGCCAGAGACATCCGGTCGACAATGGAGCGGGGGGAACTAGTCGACACTCCAACCGTCCTTCAGCTTTTGACGGACGCAATGACAGCGGCTCTTAAAACGCACTCAGGTTTTCTAATTGACGGCTTCCCCAGAGACGTCCAGCAAGGAGAACTTTTTTGTCAGAAGATTGGAGCCCCGCATGTGATAATTTACCTTGAGTGTTCAGATGAAGTTTTGACAGATCGACTGATACAAAGAGGTCTTAAGTCGGGTCGTGTAGATGACAACGAGGAGACGATACAACTGAGATTGAAAACCTTCCATAACGTCTCTCAACCACTGATTAACCACTGGACGGAAAAAGTTATCAAAATCGATGGGAGTCAAGATCCTGCCGAGGTGACCCAGGAATGTATTGCTGCCATTCAGAAAATGGAAGGGTTCAAATTCTCTTGAGCTTTATTTACATGACAGTTTACTCTGCTTTCCCATAGTGTATTTCGTAAGTCGTATATAGGAACCCAATCAAAATATATGTTATTTTACATTTTTGTCAGCTCATAAATTGTTGTCAACTTGTCAAACAATATGAAGTGTTGTATGTCATTTATCGACTTGGTCGTGCATTTCGTATTGACTTTGTTGTTTCTAATATTAGATTAGCATTAGACTGGGGGGCTCGTTTAAAATTTAGAATGATGCATACAAATTCTTAGGTAGATTGCCAAGAGGTTTAGAAACTTTTTTGTGATTAAGATCCGGAAACTTATTCCAGCATGCCACATTTACCTTACATAACTGTTTAGTCAAGTTCAAAATTTACTAATTTGAGTAATTAAATTTGCAATTAGCTTCCGCAGTTCCGCATCTATAAGGTACAGGTTCAATCAAATTAAATTAGCTGAACATAAAATGCATATGGACCTTTGAAATGAAAAATACAATGTCCATACGAACCTTTGCTTTAAACACAAATGTATCACATTGATAAAAATGTATGCATAATGTTTAAAAAATAAGGCAATCAAGAAGGATAAAAGTATTTTATAAAATGAAGAAGATACTTCATTTATTTGCAACGCTTTGTAATAAGATTATGAGCGCTGTAGCTTTCGCTGACATTTGCGTCATTAGTGCATAAAAACAGAAACAGAGGAAGAGAAAGATCACAGGTAAGATTAAAAGATTCCGACTAGCAGAAAACTGTCAGTTTGACAATTCATAGAAGAGAACAGAAGAAAACAAAGGAGAAAGGGTAAAAGAGAAGAAAGATAAAAGAATAAGAAAGATATACAGAAAAGAAGGTTGTGCAATTAATTGCTCAGAATTATATATTATTTTGGTGTATTAATTTATCCGATAATTCCAGCTCCATATCCAAGTCCTCCAAGACCAAGTCCACCGATTCCAACACCTCCAAGTCCCAAACCTCCGATGACAGACCTGGCTCCAAGACCTGCTCCCAAACCAAGACCGGCACCAACAACTGGTCCTCCTACAAGACCGACACCCTTTCCAATGCCATA
>JAHZNG010003407.1:0-14681 GCA_027744375.1 Orchesellides sinensis
GTTTCATATTGCTTGCAAAAATTGTAATTAAGAAGTAATAAGATGTTAAGACTACAGCCACTTAAATCAGTCGCAACAAAAGTTGCTTTCTGTTTTACAAGTGTTCTGCTTACTACTTATTTCAATTGTTATCATTAGTATACTCATAAAAGGTACACAATTTGAAAATGCATGAAGGCGTTAGCAGGAACTTAAATTTATTCACGACTCTTCAACCCACAGAAGAAACTGTTTACACGAAAATTTAAATGGCATCCGGAACAATCTTTTAGAAAAATGCTGTTGAATGCTCTATTCTAATGATTAATGAAAAAGGAAAATGCACGAATGGCAAAGCACAAGGGAATAAAATTCTGTTTGTGTCGTGTCAACTTCCTATTTCATTTATAGCTGCCAATAAAATGACTTCTAGTGTTTTCGTTTAAACTTGTAAGTAGTTTATTTGCTCCCATTTTTATTTTGGTTTTAAAATGTGAGAGAAAGTGATGATAAGAAAAATGAAAATATAAAAATAAAACCATTTCATCATACCTACCATCTCTTTTTTCTAATACATACATAGATCTCAAGAGAAATTTACGTTTAGAGTTACTTTCTGTATTTGTTATGTAATATTTGCTCTTGCTCTTGTTAAATACTCTATCTGAATCCAACCTATACTTATATGCATGCTAAATTCATGTGGAAGCTACAAACAACTCAAAGCGTATTGTTTTAAGCTTGATACTTTTCTTTTTCGCATATATGTATCTGTTTCATAATTACTCAGACGTTTAACCTATATAGGTTAAATCAAAAAAAGTTCTGCAGAAGACAAATTTGACTTGTCATCACAATTCTATTTCCACCGGATTATGTGCGTTTGCTTATTTCCGGTAACCTTTGTCTCTTTTTGAAGGCAAAGTCTAAGTAGTTTTGTATTTCTCTTTAGTTTGATAATACGGTGAAAGCCGTGTAACCCATTTCACCAAATTCGATTGGCGTACATCGATAGAAACGTCGAAATCTCTTGTCGGCAATAACAGCAACCATACTTAGGTACACGTGTGTTTTTAACAGTCAAAGCTTCTATGTTTGGTTTATGCTATATACCTACTCTACTCAGCTTCAAAAGAAGTGGTGATACTTGCTAAAGTAGAAAAACCACGACTGTCCAGGTAGTGTGGGTACTTTTGGTTGGAAAGCAGCTAGAAGTTCAGTTGATGTGACATAGCGGCTACTATCATGCATTCCATGCACGAAGTTGAAAGCACCTACCATATACATTGTACATGCAAGTTTGTTAGTATTTGACATTCATAGACTTTGCCAGCAGCACTAGTCTATCCTCACGTCAGAGTTTGTCTCGCAGAAGTTGTCGAGTTATATAAAATACACCCTACGTAAACTCACAAGGAGAGAGACAAAGTCAGTGTGCCTTTTCCTTTCAAGACTTGCCTCACTTCCTCTTTCTCGTCCGGTTTACCAAAAGTGGCCTGCTGCAAAGAGGTACATACACAGCAAAAGGAGAAGAGACATGTTTCCTATAACTATATTATTGGCAAAGTACTTCTTATTAGAAACCAGTCCGTCCCGATAAACTTGATCAACACTACTTGACAATATGTACATGTAGTATAATAAACATATAACGCATATGTATTAGATAGTTACATCTATCATCCTTTTGGTCCGATGGTCCCTTGCTGCTTGAATAACGACAGGGAAAAAGTTCGAGCGAAAAGGGAAAAGCATTGAAAACGTTAGCTTTTTACCAATGTCAAACGAGTGTGTTACCACATAGGAACAAAATATTTCACATCTTACATGGATTATGGCACCGAGCTGTCTCCGTGGTTGTATTGCTTAGCTTGACAAATGGAGCACCAATGAAATATTTACGCAAGTATCACAACATACAACTTCCGCACCTTCTTCCGACAATTTAAACATAGACGGTGTTGCAAAATATGGAACAGGGAAGTTAAACGAGCAGATTCCAATACGGCTTTTACAGATAAAGGTTCAAGTATACATCTTACACACAGGATACAATACATTATGTATATATAGGAGTAACCAGTGGATCTCCCAATGTGTATCTAGAAAGTAATGTTTGGACTTTATACCATATGCGAAACTACGCATACAAATGTCACAACGAAAGCAAAGGATTTCGCATGGAATCGAAGAAATTGCACAACATTCATGTCAAGAAAGACAAGACGTACGCCTAGTAAATATTCATAGAAGACAAGTCTTCACTCATGCAAATATATGTTATATACGTATTTACACATTTCTTTCATTTTTCTCCTTCGTAGAAATAAATAGTTCAGATGCAAATGTTCTGACGCACGCAAACCAGTTTTTTATAACAGCCAAGGAAAATGCAAATCAAATCGTACTTTTATCGATTGTACAGCTACTGAATACTTTGGGAGAAAAAAGTTTGGGTACTTTTCCACCCTACTGATACTGCATAAATTGTACTGGCACACTTGAATTTTTCTTAGGATCTGCATTTCTCCAGTATTACGGTATCTTCACAAAACCCCCAGTTTCATATCATTTTTTAAATTGTAATAGTAGTATACATTCTTACTTACATCTGCACTTTCCAAAAAAATAAACTTCGTTACCTTTCACTTGGTGTAATGTATGGCTTGGTTGGAATTACTCTTATGGAATAAGGTAAGTTCACTTTAGTCTTCAGACTTCCGTACAAAAGCTTATTCATCTTAGCATTACATGTACCCTTAAAATTAAATAGATGCATTAAGCTCAAATAAACCAACTCTACTAATGATCCTCCTCTAGCATAACGTTGGTAAAAGGGGATAATGCTAACTCTGAATTGTTTTTTCTGCAGTTACTACAACTCCACTGCTTTTTCTTTTGCCTTCTTCTACATCTGTCTGTGAACGTGTGAAAAGTGAGATATGTGCCTGGAAAGTACATATTTTACATGTCTCATATAAAGTGTAGTCAAAGACACCATCAACCCTAATCCAGAAACACATTTCGAGTAAAAATAACACTTTGTATGCTTTCGGTGAAGGAATGTCCCATAGTAAGTAGATGTAGGGTACTGTGGAAGGCTTTCAAAAAAGAAAAAAACAACACTGACTTCTCTCAGTTTGTGTGTAGACCACTAGCACAAATTTAAGATTTAAGAATTCATGAAAAAAGTAGAAGAAGGCCACTTTCCTTTAGTGGCCTCTTTTAGTAGCGCAAACCAACAGAAGAGAGAAAGTGACTGTAATATAATATAAAGCGTGCAAGAAGTGGACTAAAAAGAATTAACAAGAGATATATTTCAATAAAGGCAATAAAGTGAACGGGTGCCGGGAACCGGACTGTAATACTCAAGACATGTGAACGCCCTGCCAAGATTTATACATGCTCTTCTATCACCCCTAAAAGATTTTGGTACAGCTAACAAACACAACACTTACATTGGCCATGGTTTCAATGAATAAAGTACGCAAAATAATATCTGTATTTTTACTTTTACAATCTTACCTACATAACTTTCTTTGTCGTTTTTTGTTACCGTCGAAAATTTAGAAACATAGAACATAACATACATTCTTTACCTAGCTTTCTCCATTTGTCGTTTTTCAAAAGAAAGTTAGAGAGAGAAAGCTCGGAATGATCTAGCCGTTCTTGCCATAAGCATCAACTAGCATTATTATTATTATCATCATCTTTTCACTTGAAATGTTTTAACATCACATCGGCATCCCAATATAACTGCAGTACAGCTTAAACAACATGGCCTAACCCATTTTTTCACAGCCCAAAAAATCTCATATGTCGCTCGCATATTGCTTCTGCCACTGGCCTACATTCCAGAAAAGTGTATAAAAGCAAAGGACACAGAAACATACATGGTATGCTGATTTCATTTCCCAAGTTGTTTGGCCAATATGGGCTATGGCAGTTATGTTATGTTATCTGTTAAAAATATGTACGCGCATATATATACAAATAGAATACATAACTATAAACAGCTTTTTTTCTCTCTTCCCCGAACACTAAAATTCACAAAGCGAAAACATGCAGTTTAGCATAAGATGAGAAACAACACGAGCAACATTCCTTTTCCACTCCGATTCCTTTATGCATGCTTGATAACGCTTCTTTCCTCTCTGGTCTTTCTTCTAAAGTGCATCATGGCATCATGACACATGCGAATGTCAAGTCCTTTCTCCAGATGTGCTTTCTGAATATACAAATATTTTGTAAGAGAAAGTTATGTACGTAAGCTACGTACTACTAGGTACATACAACTTTCCACGCAGATAATATTGATGCCACTATGGTTCGCAATGTATTATTGTACTGCAATAACATGGGAGGCAAGCCACTGAAAAAACTGCTCATTCAGTGCAAGTAAAGTACACGAATAAACACTGAAAAGCATGCTATTGAGTATTGATCAGTATAAAAAGCAATAGGAGAAACTGCATTAGTGGAAAAAAGAACCTTCACTGGCCCAACCACTCATTCTTTTTCAGCAAGCATGTAGGCAAGCAATGTCGTGAGAATGGTTCTAACTTTTTCTATTTTCAAACTCAACTTCCAGTTTTAACATTTCGTTTCCCTTTTCTTCCTATATTAAAGCAACAACAAAGCAACTATACTACTAGTCTATATTTTCATGGAAATGGATCGGTGCAGATGGGATGAAAAGGTTTTGACTTGAGATGTAATGGGCACTGACTTTAAGTGAATCCTTGAATAAAAGTCCCTCGCGTTTTTCTCTCCCACACTAAGCTATACGCACATACTCAACAAAACCTCCACTACTATTTTTGCGCTTTTTCCTTGTCATTGCCACAAGACTGCTAGGAATACTTCACGCTCATAGTCTAGTCGTTTTGGATTCTTGGATTTTTTCTGCCAGGTCGATTTACGGTTGAAACTTCCTAAATACATTCAGCAAAATTGGTTCCTATTATTACATACATCGATGCCACATGGTGAGTTGCTTACTTACTCCATTTTTGCACATTTCATTCAGTCCCTAACTTTTCATCCATTTAGTACGCAACTACACCTTTTCTACTACTATATACTAAAGCTTCATCGGAATACAAAACCAGTCTAAAATTGGAGTCACTGTTAGAGTTAGTAGCCAAAACAGAGGTAGTAGTTGCTACCACACCAAATACTTTCCTACTTTCTTTTTTTTTCAAATCTAATTTCATGTTCTATCTCAACCGCTACTATTTTACCACAAGTTCTGTTCTCATTTATACTCGCGTATATTTGCACTGAGTTATGTTTTTCATTCAGGTTTCGTCGATCTTCTTAGTCTGTAACTTTTCTGTGGTTCTTCTTTAAAAAGACTTTTAAGATCTATCTCGATGGCTTTGCTCTTTGTGAAGTGTTGTTAAGGTGTGAAATTGAATTTCCATTTCATATTTATTGCATTTCTAAATTACCCATGCAATTACCATCTGAACACCACAGTATAATGCATTACCAAGCTAACATAGTAGGTATGTGTACCTATAAATACTATACAGATTACTACAGACATACATGAATGAGGCGTATGTTCAAATGGTGTTATTGTGAAAATACGAATTATTCGATAATGGCTAGTGTCGAAGTTAAATGCAATAGAAACAATATGTGCGATGTTCATAAATCAATCAGGAAGATTGTAATATATACCTGTAGGCAACGCTAAATCGAAAATTTCCACTTTTCTTGACCTTGCTGAAACGGCTTAAACAAAACAAAAGTGTTAAGTTATCCAGAACAGTTGTTATTCAGGATGTTTTATCAACACAAAAACATTTAGGCGTTCAAACTTTCATTTTCGTTACTCAAACTTGCGTACATGTTTTCACTCCTCACCGAAATTGGCGAAATTTAGTATTCTATCGAATCATCAAGGGTGAAAATTTGAGAGTAATTCTATTACTATTACTAAATTCTTTGGTAATTCTAATTTATATGATTACTCCACACCAGAATGGCAGGATTGTGTCTAAGTTGAGAAGACACGAGACACAGATTTTTTTAAGCATAAATACCAGTCGTCAGAGAAAGTCATCAATATCCATTTACAGTGTTCACCTTACAGATTGGATGTGCTTACCAGATGAAAACAAACACCACCAGTAGAAAGACTCAACCACGCAAACCAGACGCCTACTTGAGCAAGTTCTAGTTCTACATCCATGTCACTATAACAGTGATACACAGGAAAACTATACGATAAGACTATAAGATCGATTGAATCAGCGACCATGATAAAGGATTCAATATGAATCACACGTTACAGTTCCACCACTTCTGTTATATACCCTGCATTGTCACTATAGAAGAAAACATTAAATGCCATATTATATACATGCATACCTATGCACTTTATATCACATAAATAATGTTATACGCGTGGTAGTGGAAGATGAACGGAAATACTGAACAAATGAAACTTAAACGCATTTCGACATCGCAGTGCTAGACTCTTATCGAACCTCCTCCCTCAGGCCAAGCATCAAGTAGTATCAATGAATCAAATACCACTTGTAACGTATTACGGCTTTAATCCGAATTCACCAATGTACTAGATATCGGATTACTCACAATATAATATCATTTCCCACAATCCCACTGACTCTCTACCAAGCTTATAATAAAACTGACTGCCTACGTGAGATGTGAGACCGAGAGCATGTACATTACACAATATTATCTCTAACTTTATATAACGGTGACTGATGTCTATTATTAAATTTATTTGCTGAGGGACTTCATCATCTCTAACCAATCCATTCCAGCCGAGCATGATCATCATCATCATGAGAGCTATTGTTGTTGCTACTCTGACACACAATTCACAAAATGTAATCCGAAATACAAAGATCAGGCATTTGTAATCGTACACAGGTCTATTTTGACTTAAGCATAAACAAGTCCTTAATCATTGTTATGACATGGCATGAATGCACACTACACTTCATCCTTCATACTTTACAGTAAACAGCTGAAAGGCAATACTACTTATTTCATCTCAATTTTAATTCATGCTGAATCCTAAAATACTTATGTTTATCTGCATTATTTCTACTGGAAAGGTACTCCAAACTCCAAAATAACTTACATCCAAAATCATTGTTTTTATTTGAATTTGACCTATGCCTATCATCAATGACAAAACAAATGACACGAATGCAATCTATTGCTTCTGTTAAGGAACAGGATACAGGTTAGCGTTTAATGGAATAACTCGCTTTAGTATTCACAGGCCAACAAACCAATGACGCACATCGTAATAATCCAGTGGAACAAATGATCCAAAAATAGTATTGTGTCAAGAGGTCATTGTCTAAAATGCTTCGTCTTGTCTCATACTTTACTTTTCTAAATCTATTCTGTATACATTACATATCTACCATCTTAGCTTAAGTTAATACAAGTCAAACAGCAAACATACTTTTTTAGAAGAACATACATACATGGCGTTTCACAACTGGCAGGAAATACGTATTCTGTGTGTCATAAGTATGTATATATGTAAAACTATGTATATAACTGGAATTGTCTCAGACTACACCCATACAGACTTGTTCAAAATTAACCAAAAAAGTTAGGGAATATTCATGAGGTGAACTGAGAGAAGAGACAGCAGTGTCAGTTGTAGTTTGTAGTTGCGTGGTAGTAGTACCCAAGGGAAGCCCATAGCGTTGCAGTGGTGTGGTGAAGAAGCTACTACATAAGATGTCTGTAAGTGGACATATTCATATACATATAACACATGTATTCTTTCATTGTCAGTTGTCAGAATCCGCACTAAAAAGCTACAGTTTCACAACTCAGTTATCATAAGTTACTATATATAGTATACACATATTGTTTTTTTTCTTTCTCCATCCGCCACCACCACCATTTCCCAACCACCATGAAAATTAAAAGGTAGTAGTAAGCATGTAAAAGAGACTGGCACTATATTTTACAATTTAGCAGCCAGTATAATGAAAAGGATGATTTCTTCATGAGAATAAAAGCATCTTATTAATATGCATAACCTTTTTCAGCCCAACCATTAACTTTTCTTCACATTCTTATTCACTATTCATATCCTATTTTAGCTCAAGTGACGAAGATGTTAACGAAATAATAATGCAATGCATAAATGCAAGTAATTAAAACTGTTGTCCAATGAGGGAACACTAGAAAAAAATATAGTTTGCATAACAATTTAAAAACCAAAAAGGTGCTAACCCCTTTTGAACTCTTTGTAAGTAAGATACATCGTGGTTTTGCTCGTGTCTTAATCCTGCCATTTATTCCTGGAATGTCTCGCTAGTTACTTTATAAGATATTGGAAAATCAAGTGTTTTGCATGGCGTGAATAAATTAACTCAGTCATTACTTTTAGACGTAACTTTTCATACGTGAATACAAAGAGGAAATCACTGCACAATACAAAAATACCATAATGTACACTTAACCAATCAGGAACAAAGACGAATGAACAAAAATCAGCGTTTTCTTACTGCTATAAATAAACTCGTAAAATGAATCATGAAAAATTTGAATACTAAAATAGATGACGAGGCAAGAACCAGTACAAAAATAACACCCATGATAGGACTTAAATCAATGAAGATCAGTTAAAAGAGCGTTTTGTATGAAAATGTGCATTGTATACCAAATCCGTTCGATTCAATGACTCTAAATCTAGTTGAACATGCACAACTTATCGTATAAATGAACAAACCTAAAAAACTACTTTCAATATGAGTAATATGTAAACCGATCCTATCTACTACAATTTAAGGTGACTAAGCTGACTCACCTGTCATAACTATAACATAGCGTTACAACTTAAGAAAACTAGAAATCAACCCTTTATTTCAGCATCTCAATGAGAAAATCTTGCTTGTTTGTCTGCTTCCTCCACATTGTAACCACCGTTCATTTCGATATTTAAAGCGTTGCGATTTTGCTCAGCCAAAGAAAGAAACCCAAGGAGTAAAACGAAGTTTTACGCACAATATCCATAAAACCCAGTACCAGTCCTTCTTATTTCTCTCTTTCTAATCACAGCGAATGATATACAGGTAGCAAGCAAGAGCAACTTTTTTATTAGAGAACGCCATGCATGACTCTAGGCCTTGGTTGTATATCGTAGTCATCGTCATTGTTGCCGTCATCGTCGTGAGCCAAGTGCAACTAGATTTCTGTCGTATCATCATTATCCTTTTTTTTCATGATGGCTTTAGCATGCCCATCGTAAATATGAACAAGACTTGTTCTCTGCTACTGACTACTCCTTGATGATCATCATCATGAAGTGAATGATGATGATGAAGCATATTCATTCGTTTCACTGCACTGACTTATACCTTCTCTAAGCCTGCACTTTTTTCCCCTTTTGCGGTTCATTCCGAGAATATACACAAACACAAGCTTATGTGGTAGCCTTAGCTGCTGTGTACAATTATCACAAACTAAACACTGGGACCTAACCAGTTGCAACCGTACCACATTGCATTCCCACCTTTCCCATAACCATGAACAATGGATTTTAAGGCATAAAACCAACGTATCGTAAGCATTCAACTGTTCTTAAGAAAAAACCTGACTTTGTTCAGTTTACAACCTGCTACAAACTACTTAATGTTATATAAGCATGTCTTTTAACTCCTTCTATTTCTAGCAGGTTTATCGAAAAAAATAGAAGAAGCTCACTTCTTCTTTTATTTCACACATCCGCTCTGCTTGTTAAATAACTAACCCTTCATCGGATATAGTTTATAATACTATAACTTCTTCAACAAAACACCACCCTTCTTGGTGTAATCTACTTGATATGTATTTTATTAAAACTGTCGTAATCGTAATCAACTTTATTTTTATCTTAAGTAGTTGACTAACCTTGTCGCAGAATTTTTAAGACTTAAATATGTTAACTTCCATATATACGAGTGCCCTTCCTTACAACTATAAAACATACAGTAATAATAATAATCATTGTGTAATGAAGATTTTCGAACAATTTTTCAATTTTCTTCTTCAGCTACTTTCTGACCATCCTACTTCATTATTACACTGTTCGCGTAAAATAATATATGCCCCATATCAACAGTAAAAATCTAAAGTGTAATCTCGTTTTTCATTATTTTATACTCGGCTGCTTGTGAAATGCATGCGATTTGGCTTGGTAAGCATGAAGCTCTTGATGATGACAATGATGACTTATGATGCTAATGTAAGCCAACCATAGTACATGTGTATAATGATTTTTTCTCTGTCATTTCCAATGTACATATATAATCATGAAAACCACCAAGTTTTGCCAGCTCCCATGTAATCTCTTATATTTATTTAGTGGGAGCTTTGTTAGGCGCTTTGAGCTTTGTCAAAAGATAAATAAATAAAATGTTCTTTCCACATGTACTTTTCTCCTTTCACACCACACTGCTTACAAACACCAACCAGCTTCTTCGCTATGTTCGATGTGTGATCAAGTACCATAACCACACATGTCATTACCGATTTACAATGTATGATGGGTAAGGCGATGAAAAAGGTCCGCATTTAAATTATTACTACACGTCTTCCTACACATGGGAAGTAATCTTAGCTGCTCTTCACTAATTTGAATTATCTGTGCGTATATGCTAGAAGCAGAAAATGAGGCGGAGCAATGACACCTTGAAAACTACCTACCAACAGACAGATAAGTCATGTATATGTTTATGATATCCTAATGATTACGTCCCTTTCTATTCCGCGACATAAAATGTTTGCATTTCACCTTAAGTGGGTACCTATTCAATCATTACAACTTACAATCTGTAGGTTATTCATTCAAGTAATGACAGGTGCCTTAAGATATGAGCTTTCAATAGATATTTAAAACTATGTAATGACATGCCGACATTTGCATAGACACTGTTAATGGAAGATTCCGATTATCAGACAATCAAAACCCATAATATTAATCTATGCAATAAACAGACTATGTAATAATTATTATATCACAGGATAATCTTCAAGTCTGTAATAATATCTTGATTAATGTGAGAACCCAGCAAATTAGAAAACTAAAAAGGTTCCGTCTGCTATACACATTTTACTATTTACTACCTCAATTATCACTAAACATAAAAATATACATGTGTGTTTACTTCTCAAGGTTTCTCAAACTAGACCTCCCCCATCGCCATCATTTCATCATGTAAGCTGCACGAAGTTTGCAAGGAATAAGATTTGTAGAAAAAGTTGTGCATATTTACGATGCAATTTACAAGATACACTGATTTACAAAATACAATCAAATCAAGAAAATCAAATCATACAATACGATCGCAGTATTAGAGTGGAAGTAGTAAAGTGCTGAATGTTCTAAGGATACTTACGACTTCTTCAAGAAACAGGCAAACTAAATAAGTTGAGCAAACCCCCTTTCTTTTTTTATCGGTTCATCATTCTCTCTGCTTTGATTTTCTATTCTGCTAAAAAAAGTAGTTCCCATACCTCACGCAACGCATAACTTTCCACGGTATTTGAAAAGAAAAGAATCTGTCATTCCTTGAGACGTATCTGACTTGGCATCAGAAAACTTGAAGGCTTTTTAGCCTTCAATATGCTATTATTATAATAAAACCTTCTCGTTCACTGTAACTTGTAAAGCTAGTTTGGCTCTCCGTGTAGGTCTAACTAGCTCCATGTTTTAGTCATATATAATCTTGATCAACCAAAAACCATATTATGGTTTTTCATTCTGACTCCCTCATCGCCATCATGATAAGCCAGAACTTGTCAGTAAACATGGCCAACTTTCCCAAACTAAATACTAAAGCCTGGAACCAGAGTGCTCCAAGCTGGTCCATTCATTAAGTCTTTAGCAACCTAACTTACATACTATGATAATTGATAAGCTACCCATGATTTCGCATTTCGAGTAAAAATGGATATCGGTTAGAATATACGTAAGTCTTCGTCCCACGCCAGTCCATGATAAAATAGTAATGTATTTTTAATATCTACATCAAAATACTTATAAAAGCAACAAACTAGAGTAAATCAGCCTCTGAGCTATCATATGCTTCTTAATGTTACATCGACCATACCTCAACGTAAAAAAGTTAAAATCTTCTGTAAAAACATCTTTCGAGTGAGTGAAGCCTCAGCCTCACTAAGAAATAGGCTACCAATATGAAAAATATCGATCATACGCTTATGAAACGCCCTACATTCCACGAAGTCTACAAAGGCAGGATAGATGGAATGATGGGAATGGGAAGAAGGGTGCGTACGTGTTGAATAAGAATAGGGTATATGCAGGACATGAGAAATATTTTACCTTTTTACCTTTTCATACACAGTCTCCTTTTCATAACATATACCTAAGGTATACCAGAGCCGGCTAATAATCATATAAACTGATGAGTAAACGAGCAATGCGACGAGATCCGGAAAGAATCTTTTCATTTTGATTTTGATCCTTTTCAGCCTTTCAACCAAAATAAGGCAAACCAAACATATAGAAAGAAGCAAGCATTTTTTCCAAGCGTTTGCAATTTTATAACGTTATGCGATATATACGCAACATGCCATGCACAAACACGGCATTTTTGGAAGGATACAGAAAAATGAAAGCTTATACAAACCTGATAGAGAACAAGTCACCATCAGAAGAAGAACCCAACTCATAAAATTGATCCAACTTTTCTCCTGTGCATAAAACCACCGAAAACGGTGATGGAGTTTTGGACAGATATCCATGATGGAGATCCTTATTGGTTTGCCCTCCTTCTCCAGTCTACACTTTGAAGTTTATTTTAGGTATACGTAAAAATACTTTTGACTTTAGATTCAACACTTTTTCTGTCGATGTCTTCTTTTCAATTTAGCAATTTGTAGTCTGCAATGTACACATTTTCTAAAACTGACGTGTGGTTTGAAATGATATCGTGGGAGCATACAATTATTTATGCGTATAATATTGAAGTAAGTCAATGACAAGCAAGATCACACTCGTCACTTATCAACCGTCGTATATAACTGGTTCCTGTTATATCTTTTTTCTAGCGTTTAGCCTATGATCATCTTAAGTACAGGTTTCATTTACAAATATGGTAGAAATACTATAAAAACTGAAGTAAATGCTTTGTTCTACGTCCTTTTGTGCTGCTCATTCCGTTGTTTACTGTTTTAAAGAGTAATTCAGAAAAACTTCAAGCTTTTAACCAGGTTTACACTGATTTATTAATCAATTTTACAGTAGAAACAAGTAAAAAAGTATGTCTGTGGGCGTTTTACATAGTGAGTAAAATGACACATTTCAATACACTTTTTTACGCTGCTGGCTGCCAATGAATAAAGTACGTTTTCATGTTTCGACGATACACAGGACACAAAATAGTTGGTTAATTGTTAGTAAACTAACTCATTTACACACTGACTAATAACAATAGTAAAACCCGTAACGTGGTAAAACTTGGATTTTTAGGCAGGTAAAAGTAAAAGAGTTAACACACAAAAAATACTTTTGGCGAGAAGGTCTAAAAGGTCAGTGAAAAATCATAAATAATTTAAACACATCACACATCTCAATTACAAGTTTAGTCCTTTTGAAAAACTACCCCGAGGTATGCATAAGCATAGCTTGGCTGAGCTGTCACAACAAAAAATTGGCAAACATTTGGTAAAAAACAGGTGACAGGGTTGAAAAACATATTTACCTATAAATATTAGCTGACAAACATTAAAAAATACACATGAACAACAAAAGGATTCCACGTTTTTTAGCCCTAAACAGACAATCCTTCAAAATTCAGTTTCAGTTACGCAAGTCTTTGTATATTCATCCGGGCAATGTTATGTCAGACTGCAAAATTTGTTCGTTTTACGTTATTTTATCTTAACCTGGACGAAAAACACTATTCTTCCAGTAAACATCCCATACTACACAACATTTTGTAATCGTTTTACCAACAACAAACTAATCCACTTGAACAAACTAAAGTTCACAGATTCTTTCACTTGTTCCATTACGCTACTTTTAAAACGTTCACATTCATCATCCACTTCTTCTTCTCCAGTATTTTTGTTCTGGTTCTGAGTATTAGCTAACAATGAGTTACACAACTGTTTACACGCATCTATAATTTTATTCTCCAACGCCAAGTATTCCAGCAATATTTCAATTAGATTCCTCCGGACACTTGACAAAAGATAACCACTGCAGAGCACATAAGGGTATTCTACATCCAAATTTCTTGTTCAGCGTCTGCATCCATCATCACTGTCTGAATGGTGTCACCTAAAAATCACAAACACAACCCCAAACATTACAAATCGCCAAAAACAAACACAAACACACATAAAACCAATGAAAGCGTTGACCCTACACTCACGATAACACAAGACTTACCCATTTTAACCGGCGACTTTTTAATCTTCATTAAAAAATCCACTTCGACTTTTCGATGAGTTTCCACCTTTCAAATGGACTGATCTGATCGAGAGCCCATTAAAACGATACACAAATTTGCAAACTCAGCATACAAACCGTGTTTTAAACTCCTTCTCAATTTTCACACTTGTTTATTATTGCAAATATTAATTATCCCTCCAAAATACTTTGTTTTGATTTTTAGGTTAAAATACCTTTAGCGAGAGACGCATGAAAAGAGAAAACGGAGGAGCGTCCGACATAGACC
>JAHZNG010003408.1:0-17309 GCA_027744375.1 Orchesellides sinensis
ATCATGCAGAATAGTCCAACACGTTGTGGATAAGCTCCATCGATATGAAACCGGAGATCAGTGAATTTGCTGTAGAAACCCGTATGCAAGAATCCCTTTCATTCCAACGAATATTTATAAAAGTGTTTTTCATATTATTCCACACTAAAATAATGTTCGGGTCTTGATTAAGTACATCGGCTTCAATGAGGAAATGGCCAATGTTAAAAAAATTCTGCTTGTTTTAAAAAAAAGTAGAGATTGGTGATACAATTTGTGTGCTTAGCCGTTGGGTAATTTTGAATAGGTTGCAATGTATCATGTCTCGATGAAGTTTTAAAATGCCAGAAGCTGAGGATGCCATCGATAAGTAGTTGGGATGTCTGAAGTCTACATAACGCCTGGTCTCAAATGTCGCTGAAATTTTGAACTGATTCTAAAAATATAAGACAAGGGTCTGGAAAGCGATTTCAGGGCGATACTGATGAACACGATAAGTTGAATTGATAATACAGTTCCGTAAATTGCTTGTAAGGAAGATATCCAGTTTGGAAATCTGGGGAGCTGTTCCCGTTGTAATTGCTAAACTGCTTTGAGGATCTAATTTACCTATAGGGATCGCAGGTGCAACCGCATCTTGAAATGGATAAAAGAAGGCAACTAAAAATACCTTGCTAAAAAATATCCGCCTTTTTCTAAATCCGAAGCTAGATTACATTGTTTTGACCATGCAGCTTTAAAGTTAGTGCAGCCGCTTTGGACTACTGAAGTGCAGTAGATATTTTTATCTTCATTTAGCATATCATGGCCTTCAATTGTTTTTGTATAATCTTGGAAAACTAAAAAGTACTAATTGTAGAGAAATACAAACTACGCAAGGGGATGAATTGTAAAGTGGACCCAGAGACCCAGAATTTGGCCCATAAATTAAAGTTCATGCATACGCATTTTCAAAAGAGATGATAGTAGTAGTAAGGCACAGCGTACACTTCCTTACGCCTACAGCTCCTGTGTTCCAGGATTCTTATGTGTGCTTAAAACTTCAATCAACTTCATAAAGAAGCTTAGCTGTGTCATTAACATGCGTAAAATTGCTTTGTTTTCGAGAACGTTGTAGGGTGCCCTCGCATCGCATTGTTTGTGTTATGCATTTGAAAATACTTGTTTTGGATGCGAATTTGTTGACGATTTTCTAGTGAAAGTTTAAATAAACAGAACAAAATTTGCAATGGAACTGGCATTATTTAGTTGATATAAGTTGTTTTTTATACCTTGGCAATCATGCACGTATCGTTAATAAAAGTCTACTTATTCGTAATCACAGAACCATTGTTTTACGAAAAACGTGGTGAAATAGCTCTATAGTTTATAGTAGAGGTAATAGAATACGTTTTTAATAATACTGTAGCTACTTTTAGTTTGACCCTTTACATCAGTTCACAAGAATTTACTTTTTTTAGCTAAATTTCACGTATCAGTCATTGAGTTATCGTAAATCGATACTGATATTGACATTTTGGCGTGCGTGCATTTGCGCAGTTGTATTTGCTTTGCAAAACAACATAAACATAATCTCTTTAGTAGAACAAACGCATAAAATTTGGACAATTCATCTACTCAGAAGTAAATTCTTCCTATTTTCTATGTAAATGCTATACATATAATCCAACACAATGACTATTCGTATACACTTGACCTTGATATCTTACAATCAGCGACGATACATACTAGAAAAAAAAACATATTAGGAACATTTCACACCCTATTTTGCTTTTAGAAAACCCCTATAAGTTTAGCAGAGTCAAACAATCATAGCCTATGATTTGAAATTAATGTAATATAAGTAATTAGGGCGTTTTTGGTAGCGGCAGGATTCTACAAAGGCAAAAACTTGTAAATTTTACATTTAATCATACATTATTTGCTCCCGGGACGAGAGTTGTAAAATTCTGATTTGAAGAAAGAAGAGTATATACTCAGAACAGACTTTTGATTGAGAAATCGAGAGTCTAGTCTTGGTGCGATCATTCAGAGGAGAAAAAAATTTCATCTAGTTTAGTAGTAGTAGTGGTAATATTATAAAAAGTATTGTTTCAGAGGCTCAGGCTGGTAATGTGAACATGTGCGACATAGTATGAACATAACATGCGACATCTCTATCACAAGCTATGAATATAACGTTAGCTATATATATATTGTGATCGTGACAAAGTAATATAGTAAATACAATTTCACAGCAGTCGTAAGGTCTCCAGAAGAAAAGGTCTTTAGAAGCTGTTCTATTGTTTAGGCTTTAAGGGAACCAGAAAATGGAATAATAATTACCGAGATGAGATAACTAACTAAAAAACTATAATTGCTACTTAAAATTTGTTGCGTATTGCAAGCCAACAAATTTTAGAATTTATACAGGTCCTGCAACCAGGAACTTTATTAATGGATCTCCATCTCTGTTATATTATGATGGGGTTTCCTGTAAACTACTAGTTCCGGGCACGAGGCATATTGAATTATTTAATTATCTGCCTGTCATTCATTTTGTTAAAGTTGACTTGTCTCCGTACGTCTGTCTGTGAGTTTGAAATGTGTTTACTATACGGAAAATACGATCGTATCGTAATGATATTTTGTAGCCTTTAATCCACTTCATGAAGTACTTTAAAAGGAATTTAAAGGCAATATTGAATCAATATACATATTATGTCTATCTTTCCCTACTTATTTTAAAGGTAATTGACTGCTTGTCATTCATCTGCTAAAACTTTTACGAATTTAACAGTTCGCCAGCATACGCATATTTCTAAGATTTTCTTGTTTTTATGATATACCCTAAATCACTTATTCTAATAACCGCTGCAATAGAGTATTTTAACTGAGTTGACAGTAAACAATTACGGTGACGGTATACTTAAGGCTAAGTACCAAACAACATATCAAGGAAAGATTTTAACAGCACAGGACAAATGAATGTTTAAATCAATTATACGTACATGTATAGATTCTTTATGTACATACATATATCGACATTCGACATAAATGAAGTTTTGATTGTTGTATACTAAATGTTCGTTTTAAACACTCACGACTTTATTAACACAGAACAACTTTATTAATCCTCTAACCAATGTTTGATTATAACAGCAGTACCTTCAATCGCTCATAAGGTTACCGCAACTTCAAATTCTAATTTCCAGTACCGTGCAAAAAATACAAAATCTCTGGCAATTCAGTTCACCCGGTTCATCGGTAGGCCGAACTTGTGTGACTCCGACTTTTGTTCATTTAACCAATGATAATGTCGGAAAATTGACAAGCAGTTACTCTAAAAAATGAACTTTTTAATTGTTAACGTTATTAAGAGCAGCAAGTTTATGGAAGCGTTCAGTATTTTAAAATATTTAAACGAAGTGTCTTCAACGAGTTTATGGATCTTTAGTTGGGACGTTGTATCTGTATAAGATATAAATAAAATACACAACTTTAAATATGGACTAACCTCATGAAACTTCACTCACAGTAACAAAGTTATCAACTCTAATGTAATTTATCTCAAGCTTGTATGGGCCCATACCATTAAGTTTAAAAGTTTACATCTTTTCTCTGAGGGTTTCTGGTCTTTAGATACATAATATTTTAAAAGTTTGTAAATGTCCATACTTTTATTTCAATATCCTTATATGAAATCAACAGTAAAAATTGAGTTTCAACTGAAACTTTTAATGTCACGCCAGTATTTTCTCAGTATACTGTGTATTTGAGACTCTTATTTAAATATTGTAGACATTTTGCTATCAAGTTTCGATTAGGATCAGATTGATGATTGATAAAAAACTGGGAAAACTAAAAGCATAATTTTCTCTAACTTTTTCTTGACTCAATCACATCTTCCCTTTCGCCATTACGTGTATTCATGCATATGTGTAAAGTACATATTGTCAAATAAGTATTTTCTTATGAAGATGTAGTCCACCAGCTCACATCATGTAACTATTCATGATCCCATCCTACCAAAAATCAAGACAGGATGTTTATTTTATGAACTTTTAGCTGAAAATTTGCACATATAAAATTGCCCATGGCAGTTAACAGCAAAGTGCTCCAGAGAGAATTTAGAATTTCTGAAAGCCAGCAACTACTCAAATTATTATTCATACAAGATTGCCCATCTTAAATTATATCCCGCATAGGTACTCTAAAGTTAACTGTACAAGGCCTTCCACCAAAGTGATGGCGAAAAGTATGTTTTAAGTTTTACAGATTTTCTTGTCAGCTTAAAGAAATCTATCTTAAAGACAAGAATAAACTTTCCATTGCTCTTTTACTTATCTTTCAAGATCTTGCATCATTTCACCATCCTCATCATCAGCTACACATGCCTACATATGTAGCGCAAAGCGTAATTTTCTATGGATGTTAGGGAAAGTGTCGCACGTAAGAACATCCGTAATTTAAATAAGATTTCCCGACGAATTTAATCTTTTTTCAAGAGAAAACTCTTAATTTTCTCTGCTTCATTACCAACCTCTTTCCATTTTGTCATGACGGGGGTATATAAATATATGCTGGTGCTGAGGGTGATGAGAACAATTTACAATATTGTCTGCGCAGCCATTCTGAAAAGTTTTTTCTTCCGTAAATGACAATGACAAAATAATAGTTCGTAATCAGATTCCTAAAATCACTAGTTTGCTTTGGGTGTTGATGAAGAAAGGTTCATTTTTGTTCTGTGAGTCATTCGCATACATGTGGATTTGGAAATAACTAAACCGTTGTCAGTTTTTGGCAGGAGAAAGTTTTGCATTCTCTGTTCAACTTTTGCTTTAATTTATAAAATAGTTCATACATAAACGACATGTTCAATTATGTTTCGTTTAATTCCAGTAGGAATATAATTATTTTTTAGAAATGGAAAATTATTGTGCTTTTGCTCATGACAAGTTATCGTAGGAATTAGTAATGCAATGTGGATTTTGCTGTACTAAAAAATTCAAATCAAGCGGAAGAATTATAAATTAAGCTTATTTCATATTCTATTTTTTGCATAATATATATATGTTATATATGAAAATTATGCATCAGTATTTGGAAAGTGTCAGTATTCACATTCTTCAGAGAATTTCATTCCACACTTGACCCTACCGGCATGGCACATAGACACCAATGTTATTGCATTAGGTTTCAAAAGACAGTAGATCCAGTTTGGTCTGATGGTCTCTGTCAAGTTATACGTTGGCTTTAAAATAAATGGGTGTTTTGTATTCAACATCACATTATAGCAAGAAATATTCCGAATTCTTTTACATAAATTAGATTAAAATTTCGCTTCTTTCATTTCTCCATGAAATATTCTCATGTGCCGCCGTGGCTAAATATTTTAAGATTTGTTTTCAACTGGAGAAATGCGTACCAAGACTGGACATTATGAGCATTTTATCCGCATAGAAATACATCGCCAACATCGGTCCTAGAGTCTGTCGCAAGAATTTTTTATTGACTCACGAAAGTGGTATTGACATTAAGTGAGGAAAAATCAATGTCATTTAAGAAACTGTTGGACATGTATCAGCACTACCAGCATTACGAGTTACAAACATTTTATCAGTTTTTTTTTCGAAGCTAGTTTGCTTCAATAGGCCAAGCAAAATAAGATCAACGTAAGCTATTTTAAGCTTTTAGTTCAAAATTTTAGGGATAAGAACAAAATTTGTCGTCCATTGAAAATATTTAATATGAAAACTTGTATTCCAATCCAATAATCTAATTGCAATTAGCCTGCTTGTGGTAAACATCTGTATGTTTAGGGTAATAAAATAAATGACACAATTGTCCATTCTGACATAAACACTACACATGTTACGAATTCATTTGTAAATTCATTTTGATAAAAAAAAAACCTTTCAATTGTCAATTTATGTCTAATTTCTTTACTAAAGAACACATATCACCGTTTATAAGAAATAATTTTTGAACTACAACGTATCTAAATCTATATGAACAAGACACTACCTTATCATGTCACCAATCTGCAGTTCTACACAAACAAAAGCACCTACATATGACATACGTGTGTTTTTTGGAGAAAATGTTGTTAATCTGTCATAATCAAAAGTGCAATTTAAAGTTCAAATGTCCATCTTACAAAGTGTGAACTTGCTATTTAATCGCTATAATTTGTTTTTTAACTCTGCTGGTATTCGTTTTAAGATTTTCCAGAGAATATTACATCATGGCGTATTGCATGAATAAACTATTTTGATCCTTGACCTGGTCATACCTCTTTGGCTTTAGGGTGTTGACTCGTTATTTTGATAGCTTGGCTATTCGCGTGATATGATAACGTACGAGATGAGCAAATAACAAACTAGTATCGGACCTAATCTGCAACAATTTAAAGTAATTATAAAAGCTGTATTAAGCCATTCTACGCATCAATCAAATTCCTTACTCGAAACAGTTTTCATCTGACAAAATTTGATAGTATTGTTTTCCTTTGTAACTTTAAACAAGCCCATGTGATCATTGACCATGAAATCATCTTTCACGTGCTTTTCAAATTTTGAGGATTTATTGGTGGTTCGGTTGTATTCTAAAACGGTAGATAGTTATAAAGAGGTTTTTAATTGATAAAAGTACTTTTAATCGCATACTTAAAAATAATAGGTAAAGAAAACTTTTTATGGGTAATACACTTTCTTATGTAGTGGAAGGTTATAAACATATTTTATACAGACTGTAATGAAGTTGTAAAATTTATAAACAGAGTGTGCAACCAAAACTACAAAAAAGTTTGGCTTGGCTTTTGTATTTGTACGAACAAGGGAATGAAATCCCAGTGGATCCATATAACTGTCCATTTTACCAGAATCTAAGGTTTACGCTTACACCCATGAATACAAATGGAGCAGTAGCGTAGTCTCAGGTGTACACAAATTTCTAGGTCCCTCGTCTAATGATAGAGGAGTATTGTGTTGTCTTCAATAGTTTGAAAACTAACTCTAGCCGCTTACTAAATTCTTGTTTTTTACCAACAAACTAAAGTGCTAAGAGTCCATTACCAGAGATAAGTAATGATTACGGTTTTACTCCATCCAACAAAGTTTTCATTGCGTGTATAAGAAATATGGCGAGCATCAGATCTAAAGTAAATTTAGTAGTTTCGCACTTATAATGTAATAGTCAACAACAAGCCAAACGTACCTAATCACAGTTATGTTGGTGAAAGACGCTCAAAATGCATGATATACATGCATTAAATGGCTGAAAAATATGTGCATTAAAGTAACAAGCCATTTTCTTTAATAGTCATGTGACCATACCCAGTATATTTTATGTTCATTTCCCTTTTCCTTTCTGTATCTCAGGACTGAAGTTTTTTTCAGTTTGATAAAGTTTAATGTTGGCTCTTTGCTTCTCTGTGTTTTGTACAATTACCAGATGCACAGTAAATTAAGCCGACGCGACACACGGTGGCTCATCGGAAGAAATTCACAGAAAATGGTAGGTTGTTTACGGAAAAAGTTTTCTGTTTTTGTAACAGAAGCAATGAATATTCGTTATTATCATGCAATTTATAAAAATGGATGTTTGCACAAAGTTATGTGATAGAAAAATGCAGCGATTCGCAATAAATGGATAATCCCATTTATCTATTACTGCATGAGATTAAAGTACTTTTTAGCATTTAAAAGCCTCAATGATATCCTTAAAAGTGAATAACCTTCTAACTTGCAGATCCTGTTTACTTAAATCCTTCATAAATCCAGCAAAAACAACCTTTCCAAATTATATGGAGCCAAAAATAGACACGGTTCAAATTAAAAATCGCATTTTTGCAAAAACGTAGCATGTATAAATAGAATTAATAATGAGCACAAATGTACCTGAACCTGAACAATAAAATGTGGCATCTGCGGCACTGATTTAAACCCATTGCCAAACATTTTTATATAGTTTGCATAGCACATTACGATGGTACTATTATCAGTGTAATGTACTCACCTGGTTCATCACACATTCTATTCCACCGCATCATCATCAATCGCATCATTATCATAATCATAACCATTACGAATAGTCACGGTCGGTGGCAATCAAAATCCTTTGCCTGTGGTGATCTTCCTACAGGTCAAATCGATTTATATACACATTAATATGACAGTTAGTAACACATCCTCAAACAAATTATTACTGTGATTATGATTATTATTGGTATTACAAATTGCATTGAATAATCCCACTCCAGCTGAGATTTGAACAGTGGGTTACAAAAGTACATATTTGAAGTGAATTACATCTCAACAAGTTTATGAATTTTACTGATAAACATATTTTCCCCTTTCATTAATAATATTACTTGCTCACTATTGGAAATGTGTCGTTTTTGCTGTTTCATGCTTATACATTTGTCTGTACATGAAACATATTTTAAGGTACAAACAAAAATCACAACTACACATCGCCAAATTCATGATTACATTTTACGTTTATCATTATCACATCACGAACATTCATACCAACATTGCCCTGCTCCATACATGTGTAATCTATTCACACCGAAAAGCGATAAATGGATGTAAATGTAAACGTTCATTACATCAATAGTAAAGTAGTTAGAATTTAATGTATGATCTGTTCATTATGTACACTATTGTGTATTAGGATGTGCAAAAAACTGAAGAAACATGCATGTTTTTAATGTATCCCAAGATAAAAATGCTCATGGCCATGGTCACACACAGACATCAGAGTGAGAGAGAAGACTTTGTAAAAAAGCGAGCTGAACAACGGATAATATGTTTATACACGTAGCCCCATGTCAAGCCAGGAAGACAAATAGAATAGCACATAACCATCACAGCCACCATTGCAATATAACCATGGCATGATCGTCAGTCAGAGAGGGTCCCAGCCGTTGTCGTTCGTGTTCCCAGAGAGTGTTACATACGTACGCTAAAAACCATTCACTTTTTTATGGTGAGCATATGCAATACACGATACCAGCAACACCAAGCCATAGCACCGTTGTTGTAACAAAGAGCATGAGAGAAGACCTGCGATAAAGCTGATGGAACTTTCTGCACCTTGCTTCAGTTCCATTTGAGACTTTGTCCGGATCGCTGATATAAGAAAAATTTCCTGGAAAGTAATAATATGTACTAGACCTGTATTTATAATTAGTGGTGGTGGCCGTGCGGTTATCAAAACGTCTTATCAGGATACTACCACTCTATATATAAATATTTTGGGATAAAAAAGAACAAAGCTGTTAGAACTTGGACGTCTGTTTTGCTCTTCTGTTTTGATTCATTTTAGCCATTTCCTGCTCTTGGAAGATAATAGCAATGGAATTTATCATGTAACATGATATTGATATTGTGCTTCTGAAAAATATAACAAATAAGGTTATTTCTGGGATTGTTGTGTAAAATGCTATATAGGAAGATATCCACTTAACTTTATTTTACAACGGAAAAGAACAAATTGAAAAAGTAGATAGTAATAAAAAGCATTTAATCCAAAAGGAAAGAAAGGATAATAAAATTAGGAAGCGAGATTTTGGCGTTGGTGTAAAAGGATGTAAAAATCTACTTTCTATATAAAAAGCTCTTTACTTGCAAGCTCATCTTTGGATATGCATTAGATTGAGAAGACATAAAGATAAAAATAGATGGAACAGGGGTACTAATAAAAAAATGAGATGTCAGCCGGCGCCACAACTTTCTCTTCATCCTCTTCCTCGGACATTTTCCGACCAAGCCACCAAAATTCTGATGAACTTGATCAAAGGGACTCGCTAAAAAGCAGCTATTTGGACTGCTCAGACGAGAGTGAAGAAAGTGGTGGTTTTATTAACTGTGATAATAGTGACGGCCAAAAGATTTTTAGTATTGGGGGAGATCAAGGAAATGATGGGTTAAGTGGTGGTGATAGCGGTGGGGGCAGTTCCACTCTAAAATACCTATCGGCAATCTTAATTGGGAATGGAAATGGATCTGTGGTCTCATCATCATCTGAAGACTCCATCTTTTCTGATGGCTCCTACTCAAGACCATTTCATGAGATGGTCCGAAATGAGACTGGGATTATGTCAGGCACGTTGTTTGATGGTGGGTCTAGTAATTCTGGGAATGGTGGAGTTAGTAACAATATCACCCGTTTGTTTGGCTTTGAAATTGGGCCGACAACGGGTTTTAAGATTGGGAGTGGGGAAGACTATGACGCTACAACGATAGCGGCGGTGGCAGGTGGTGGTGAAGTAGGGGATGTTAGTTTATCATGGCCGACTTGGATTCTTGTAGCATTTTTTACTCTTTTAATAGCTGTTACGATAGTGGGGAATGTGTTAGTGTGCCTCTCTGTGATTCTGGTACGGAAACTGAGAAAACCTCAGAATTATTTATTAGTTTCATTAGCCATCTCAGATTTGTTTGTGGCCGTCTTTGTGATGCCCTTTGCTCTGGCTTTTGAAGTTTATGGGGGGATATGGCCATTAAATAATGCTCTTTGTGACCTTTGGGTTTCGGGTAAGTGTTTCAAAAATTAAATAAAGTTTGCACTTTGTTTTCTCCAGCCTCTATTTTCTGATCATAAGCATAGCATAGATAAGTTAGTAGATTCTATTCTTTAAGTAAAATACTCCATGAGCTTGCCATATAATCCCGCTTTGACTTTACAAGTACACATAACTTGATTCTTGTGGGAACTTGTCCAGACTGTCTGAGTTTTCTTTAAACGTTTTGCTTTGTCATCGGTTACAAACAATTAACTGGAAAGATCCAGTTGGTAGGTAAATTAATTTTTAAAGCATAAATATACCCATTTAACATGTTTGTTGTAAGGTGGGAGTAATGGATTGGGAATATGTTGGATATTTGCATATTATGCAAATAAAGCGTGTGTATTTGATCCAGTTGTAATTCCATATTAAACCGGATATTTGCAACAGTTTTCTTTACTTAACATAATTCCCAAGTACTAAGAGCATATATAATACTTTATGTTGCACTGTATCTTTTTTTGCTGGGCCTGGTGTCATGCAATAGTTGATTGGAGTAGTGGTGGTGTAGGCCATTTCCTAAGCAAACAAAAGTGCTTTACGCAACACGAATTCTCATACGTGCTTTACTTGCCCTGTTTTGTTAAAGGAAAGTAAAAAATGAAAGTCAATGGAGCAGAACAGTAGTCAGCTACACCTACGTGTGTGCCATGTGGATGTGTTGGTGGTGGTTTTGGTTTGAAACCCGTAGTAAATATGAAATTCTCTTAAATTGACATGGGAGGTGTTAAAAATCGAAGTGAGTAAACCCCTAAAGAGAAAAAGCCCTCTTAAAAAGCTGAAAAGTCAACCCAATAAGTATTTAAGTATTAACTTTGTCACTATAAAGCGTTTTAAGTATTTACTGTATTACACGTCTCTTGGGATTGATTAAATTGGTATTTAAAGACCATGCGCGTATTATTCATGTAATGGCGATGATGAGTATTGAATTGAAATAGACAAACAAAATGATGCAATGAGTGTGAATTATTTATACTTTGACTAAAAATTAAATGTGACAGAATGTTGTTGACAGATTCTATAACAAGCTAATTCACAAATTGTCATATTTTTTCCATTATTCAGTAAATTTCCATTGATCATTAAAGTGTACAATGATGTTTTTACTGTCAGCTTTTGTCATTCATCACAGCTCATATGTGTATTTTTCAAAAGGTGCTTTTCACAGAAAAACAGAGTAAATATGGTAGGAAAAAAAGTAGAAATTTAAATTGGTTTTTGTTGGTGTATACATATTTTAAGTTACTGTCTGTGTTTGTTTTGATATTTTTGAAATGCGAAAAATAATCCAATATTTTGCAAATATAATACATTTCTTGGGAAGTAAACATTTCAAAAAGACAGTTTCATATTGCTTGTTACGAGTGAGTGGATATCGTTCATTTGAAAAAGATTTGTACGTAGCTACACAAACACTTGTATATCAAAGAAAGCCATCTTTCAAAGCAAACATAAAGCAAAGGGTCTGGCCCAGAGCTCTGATCTCACAAGATATTAATTTTAAGACAAAAATGAACACACCACTTTTCTGGAAAAGAAACTTATTTCAAAGGGGCTGGCTGGGTTTTAGAACACAGGGTAAAAGGATGATGACAGATAACAGTAACAGGAGTAGACGTGCTGTAAGAAATTCAATGTTATTAACAAAGAGACTACGGTACTTATATATGTATATGCATCATTATGTGAATCCAATAATATAAAAACACGCAATCGTCAGACGTCAGCAAAGTTCTCTGAAGTTGACTCCCAGACTAATCATGCAAGAAGTTGACCTGTTCATGGTTTAAGCGGGGGTGTGTTGGTGTTTGTCGGATGTAACGTTCATATTCTAAAGTAATTGAGGAATTTGTTCTTTTGTAATAAAATACACGTAATCCATCAAAAGAGCAAGTCTGTCCCGGCCGATAACATTTCTGAAGCCAATCAAAGTCTCTATAACTCAAGACGCGACCAGAGAACAAAATAATAGCGATTCTATACTTGTCTATTTGTTGTTTTTGAATAAGTCGTGTCGTTTCTGATTACAACTGTTTACACAAGCAAAACCCCCAAATCCGGCTATTCTACGTGGGAAATCTGAGACTGAGCCAAATGGAGTTATAAGGAAATGGTATGAACTCAAATAGATTGACTTTTTGTCGTTGACTTGCCAAGCCCCTTCAACTCCCTAGTAAGCTTTGCTTTATCATGGGGGTAAAAAGTATTTTGTAATAAGATGGGATTGATTATAGTTGAAAGCACATTCTGTGTGTGTGTAATCTAGCCGTAAAAGACTTCTAGCTATTCATCATAAATCCTGGTAAGCCTTTTGTAATAAGCCGTATGGCTTCTGTGAAAAAGCTCGGATTACAGAAGATGTAGAAATACAGTATCTCCATTCTTCACTCGTCGTGGCTATATTAATGAATGTATAAATCGTCTCCAAAGGGCAACGAATACGATGAAATCAATATAAAATCAAGGAGAATATTCAATTACCTGAGTTTAATGAAAAAACGAATGAGTTGATTTTGTCTTCTCATCTTGAACAATATGTGTGCTATCTGTGCATGTATTACAGCCAACTCAAATTTGCATTAATTGAGCTCGTACAAAGAATGGAGGAAACTTGATCGTCTCTTCAATACTGTCCTAATAACTACCCCCACAAACCATTTTTCCAGTTCCGAACTTTGTTTGCATTCTAATAGATAATGAGCTTATTTTCTGTTATAATGAGCATATAGGCAGAGCTGGAGCGCATAAATGAAAAACTTTCTCCTTTCGCTGCTTCAATCAAGTACTTTGAATGCTGGAATGGAGTTAAGGCCAACTTTCGGTATGCAATCCTCTCGGTCCACGGTTAACTTATGTAATTATGAGAGAACAAAGGGGGAAAAGATCAAAAAGGTGCAACTTTCAATATTTTCCTCATGTGGCAGTGGTGCAGTAGTGTACAATTAAGTATATAAAAGAATATTAGAAAGCTCATATTTAGGTGTACTTTATATACAATGGTGTACTGCGAGTTGGTAATAAGACAACCGTTCAATTCGTTCAACAGACTTTTTATCAGTTAATCTTCAATTTATTGTATTCACTGCAAAATTAACTGCTTTACTGTTTTCCACAGAGTAAAAAGTCAGCTTTTGATGAAGTGGAGAGCAGTTAACAAACAGAATGTGCAAAAACTTTTCATAAACAAAGTAATTTGGAAATCTTATAGCATCACAAACTGGCTAATGTAGGAACAGAGAATTGGGAGAAACCAATGAATACTCAGCAAGGCAAGGGGTTTACTGGTTTACTTATAAACTGACTTTCTGACAGTAAGACTTTGAACGTTTTGACTTTTCTGTGCTTGCTTTCTAACATAAAACAAAACATTGCGTAATAATTAGCTATGAAATTAGTGACATAGATTAGAAAAGTTTTTTTTTGTAAATTTTTCTCCTACATTTGATTTTAATTTTTAATAGCTCAAAGACATTGACTGAAAAATCGGATTGCATAAGAACCAATTTGCAGTGAAGAAAACAATAAAAGACACCATCCTTAAGTTTTTAACTTGTGTGTTAGAGCGCATATATAAAAAAATTATATATGCCTTCATATATATGTCTACATATCATAAACCAGGCACTGCGCAAGAACTTAAATACTCATCTTGAAGCAGACTGCAATATCGCAATGGCACTTGGGTTCTAACAAAGAAAAGTTCCTCAAAGGGTTGTAGAAGAGCGGAGAGTTGATTATTAGCATTACCCGGTTTCCATCAACTCATGCTAAACTCCACCGCTTGGCTTATTTGCTATCTAAATGTATATGAGTAGAGAATATATCTTCTTTTGTATCTTCAGAAAAGAGAGCTACTTTCTACAGATGCTGTTGACTGTTGTCTATTGCTATTATTACTGCTAACTAACTAAAAAGCCGTTTTCAAGAGTATGCATCACTCAACCCACTTTCTCCCTGTTCAAGTGCAAATCGTGCTACCAACTACCAAATATACTCTTCATATAATATGCATATCTACTAACTAACCCGCATCCTTTATCTCCTCAACAAAAGCCCTGAAGCTCAGTCTAACGATAAGAACGAAAAAGGAGAAAGCAAAAAATATGGGGTATCCAGCTGTTTTAGATATGCTAGATTTTATACTTTCTTCCGTGCGTTTCTCCAGCGAAAAATAAATATTATTACCTTTATGCAAGTAACAAGGAACTGTGTGAGCTCCCGCTAGTATTTTTCTAGGTCGGATTTGTTCAGAAACACACGCACGGCATGCGGCAGCAGCCCTTATAAATGCTTCCGCCCGCATTAATTTTTGCAATGTATTCTTGTGAACGTTACTCTGAGAAACCTAACAAGTTCATTTGGGAATATGTATTATGCAACTTTTATATGAAAAAATAGTGAAACCTGAATATCGTGTAAGAAGGTGGAGGGTATACAACAGATAAAAAAATGGATTTTGCATGTGGATGCATTTGCTCGTTTAATACCTAGAGTAATTGCAGGATATATCTAGCGTGACTGGATTCCAGGATTTGGAAGTCGTAACACACGTCTTGGATTTCTAACAGACATTTTTCTTTCATATTTCTTTGTGGAAGAAGCGTCCCAAAGGAAAGCAAGTGATTCTTGGTTTGCTTACTTATGATTCATGATATAACAGTATGCTTTTGCATAGACAGCAAATATGCTTCGGTAGTCATTTCTGAGAGTAAGTACGGTCCAAGAATAGGATAAAAGAGCTAGTAATATTTTATGGAAGCAAAGAAAACTGGATTGAGGAGAACTCAATAATTTAGTGAAACATCCCATTGTAGCTGCGTTATGAACCATGCATACTAAAGGCTTAGGCAAGTAATATTTGAAGTACGACTTTTAGGTATAGTTGTAGCCTGAATCAGCATAAAGAACATCGATTCATTTTTATACACTTCCTAGAAGCAAGTACTCGAGGCATGGCTTATCTCTTCTTTAGCTAGGTCAAAAATTCCAAAGAAACGTAACAGCACACCAAATACCACGAGTTAGGATAAAAATTACTCATAGAAATTCTAAAAAGGAAGTGAAGAGATATCTTCAGCTTTATCTCAACAAAACAGGTTAGAAAACCTACACTTTTTGTTTACTACAACAATGTACATACAACAACCATCACATCCTAGCATAATTCGTCAGTGAACAGGCTCATTTACTATAAAGTAAGGGTGTGTTTTAGAATCTTTGATTGCATCTCATGTGGTGAGAGAGAGAATCCCTAATGCGGATTAACACATGTGATCGAAGATATAGGACGAAAAAACGGGGTTTATAGGATAAGTCAGGTTTAAGGCAAGTCAGCATCAAGTCTGAAGCTACATGGGATTATTTAGGAGACTGATAGATGAGTTGCAGCGTTTGCATCACATCCAGAGATTTTCTCTGGATCACATCTAAAATCCCATCTGTTACTTGTAATCTCTATTAGAATCTTGGATTAAAGTGCATTTCATACATTTCTATGTATAATATGGTCTATATAGATTTATGCACGAACGATGCTATATAGATTCAAGGTTATGTAGGAAAAGGTACATGGGAACTATGAGTATAAGCAAAGCTGTAGATGAAAAACCTTTATAAAAATACACGACGAAATATACAGCTTGGCTGTCCGAGTGCGGTCATTCTATGCATTCATCACCATCACTCACTTTCCCTATTTTTTAAGATCAATTTACAAACTCGATCTTGGGAAAGCAAACCTAACCATGTGGAGTAACATTGAAGGTTTTTAACGGATGAAGACGTAGGCATGGATGCTCGTCCATCTTTCTTTGTTCATTCTTGTTGCCTACTCCCAGTGTTGCTTTGGTTAATCGAAGACTTGCTCCTCAATTGGTATTGCTAGCTCGTGATGCTTAACTCATGACTCAAAATGTGTTTTCCGTTGTTCTTTGTTACATTTTCATCCTTGGACGTCTTGTGGATTGATTAGAAGGAGAAAGCACAAAGAAGAAAGAGTTACGTCGCAGTAGTTAACTCACGCTGCTTCATTCATCTTGATTGACTGATTTTAAACGGGATTAAGAGAGCAGCTTTAGAAGACGATGTTGTGTCGGTATTGACCATTAGATAGAAGAGTGACGGCCAATTATTTAATTTCATGCTGACATTGACATCACAAACCGTCTTTCAGTATCGTTAAATAAGACTTATGATCAAGATATTGACTATAAAGAAAATATTACGTTGAGCCCTTTGAAGGTTGTAAGGCAGGTATTGGATTTTTATTTTTTCATCCAAAAATTATTTACAATTACGAGTGTGTTTCAAGCGCATTATTTCATTTGTAGAAAAGCAGGAAAACAAAATAATATTTTGAAATGCCTTGTTCTCAAGTGGGGCTTAAATTCAGCTTTAAGCTATATATTATTTTTAGTCACGCAATGAGAATATTTAAAAGTAAAAGCTACCAATTATTTGACAATTTTCTCTTTTTATTCCCGGCTTCCAAATAGTTGTCAATGTTTTTAAAAAGACGTTTTGTCTTCTACATTTTCTTGTTGACTGTCTTGAAACTTGTGTCTACTGTGAATATATTTCTTATGATGTTAAAAGATAACGGAGCGTCACAAACCAATGTAATGTTTTATTGAAAATTGTCGTTTCAAATTTCTATTATCGCTTAGCAGCTCTAAACAATTGTCTCTGTCCTGGGGATCCTTTAAGGAAACAGGCTAGGGGTATCAAACCACTTCTCGTAACCAATGCCACTTTGGGTTAACAGTTAAGCTTT
>JAHZNG010003409.1:0-11070 GCA_027744375.1 Orchesellides sinensis
TCTGCCTACCCTTTACAATCCTATAGGTTCGTATTTAGACTCAAATGAATTATTTTCACCATAACTTGATAATACCCAACTTGAGTAGAGAATACCTTTTGTAGAAGCGGCGGCAGAAATAGTTCCACCAGCATCTCACGAACCATTGCAGCGCAAGATTTCCAGCGGTTCACTTCCTCGACCTCCAGTTTCTAACGTAGCAAGTGGTTGGAATGACCCGCCTCCAATTATGGTGAAGTCAAAGGTTTGTCGTTATAACATAAATGGAGTTAAAGACAATGGCATCATGTTGCGTGAATGGTTCTAATAGTCTGCTGTTTCATAAATAGAATTCGCAGGCCCCACAACCAACACAGCAGCCTATCACACATCCAATATTTGGAACTGCTCCAGAACCAGTTCAACAAATGTCCTACGGTGGTCTGCCTCCAAGACCTGGGGTATGCTATGTATATAATGAGAACTCTTATTTCTAAATATAAAACATGCTAATTGAGGGCCGATTCAACGTTCTTCATAGGATACATACGGTGCTCCGCCTTCCGCCGCCTCGCAACCTTATGGCGTTGGATTGTCTCAACCTCCTACAGCTGGATCCAATCAGCAGTACGGATCTGCTCCCCCACCAACAGCGACGGCTCAGCCGTACGGATCCGCTTTACCACCTCCACCAACTGCTGCGACACAGCCGTATGGATCTGCTCCACCACCTCCAACAGCAGCATCCAGACCGTACGGGACAACTCCACCACCATCCTCAGGGGTAAATACGCCTTACGGGTCTGTTCCTTCATCGGCTCCTCAGTCGATCGGCTCTNATCGGCTCCTCAGTCGATCAGCTCTGCTTATCCTCCACCACCAACAGCAGCAGCCCAGCCTTATGGAGCTGCATTACCTCCACCACCAACGGCAGCTGCGCAACCTTATGGAGGAAATCAGCCGTATGGTTCTGTTCCGCCCCCTCAAACAACAGCGTCACTCCCCTATGGGATTTATTAACATGTGCAATTCCAGATGGCTTACTGAGCTATCCTATTACCCAGTCTACAAAAACTGTGAGTCCTCCGATCCTAAACGCCACCAATCCTTATCAGTTTAATATATCTCTATTTCTATGTTTGTGTGAAATTCTCGCAGTCATTCTGTTTGTGGTAGCATGGTCCTAATGCAGAGAAATCGCATTGATGATGTTGCATAAATAATGGCGAAAACAGAATAATAAATCAAGTCAAATTTATGTGTCTCGAATTCCCATTATTTAGGATAATGGCCAATGACCTAACCATAATACTAGTATCATCCTAAAAATTTGTTATATGGTATGCGTATGGTGTGAGCATGCAAGAATATTTTGGCTGTTACAAAACGACAAAGATCGCATGCAAAATTGGCATATTAATGTTTGATATTTCATCAAATCTGTACTGTAATTATTATATTTCATTATTTGTACTGAACCAAAAGTCTGCGATACATAAACAGAAACCTATTAACTGGACTGATATGATATTCAATATTAATTGAAGCCAAATGATAATGATAAGCTACTTCAGATTTAGGTTGCAAGATTAGTATAGCTACATATACTAACCCATACTACTAGCTAGGAACCTGTTGTATACCTTGCCGTGCCGTGTATTCCTGCATATATGATAAAAAACTGAGATATAGATATGTATATAGAGTTTTTTACTAGAGCAGAAAAGGAATACATATGCATAAGAAGCATCAAAACTTTATGTAATAAGCTAGCATTGCTAAGTTGTTCCCGCGTTTTATTGGCAAAATAAAATACCTTTATTTCCGTAAATTATCTATAAAAATCACTTTAAAAGGGAATTTTTAATGCTTCAGATTTTGCAAAATCCTATTTTGAATGTATAGAATATAAGCACTTCAAAATGTAAGCTACTTTTGTGTGCTAGAAACCCATGCAAAAAAGTAAGTCGTTTGCATATTTTAGCTAAAGAATACTTGACATAAAAAGCACCGAATGTCCAATTTGGTAATGGTTCCTTCTTTATTGAAGGTTCTTCACAGGGGAGGATGATATGGCGTTTCGCATACTGTCCATGTGCGACAACCGGGGTGACACCTGGTTTGCCAATCTGACCCTGCACCTAATTACTTGAAAAATTTGAAACATGTAAGGAAAAATGTGTTTTCACAAACATGGATTGGAATGACCCTAAATATATGGTTGAATAATATGAATTTTATGAATGCATTTTTTAAAATGGACGGAAGAAATAAATCTGACACTGGTCGATCAGGTAGATGAAGGTCGATGGTGAATAGAATAAAAGTATTGTCTTTAAGCAACATGTACGATTTTATTAACCACAGAAAGATTTAATTTGCTCTAAATGCAAACTCTCAATTCAATTCAAACATGTTATTGGGAAATGACTAGAGTTTTACCAATTACTGGTAAAAAATGTTACTTTATGTAATGTACTGAAAAATATATACTTGATATTACAATAAATAGCACAACCTTTATATAAACTTAAAAAGACTCAAAAATTTCATACAAACAAAGGAAACCAAACTTAAACGCTAAATATCTAACGCTCTCTTTGTGAGCCGACTGAACACTAGCATTGGGTTATGACGGAGGTTATCAATATGTACCAACATGTATTCAACCTTTTGCCACATATTTAGGAGTAAATGGTCATCAGGATCATCTGGAATATTTCAAAAATAAATTGAGTAAATTATTGAAGATAGTTTCTAATTAATATTCATTAATTCATTGTTCCCGTTATTGTAGATTTTGTGTACGCACCTCTTCCAATGACAGCGGATTTGACTTTGTTTTTGTGTCCAATGCATGGTATCTCTCTGTGAGAGACGAAAAAAATAGTTAGCAATTAAAATCGTTAGAGTTAACATAATTTAAATAAGAAATCAAGAATTTTTATTGAAACTTTACCATGTGCTAAATGAAGCCTCAGCAATGCCATAAGAAAGCATTCTGAGGAGAGTATAGCATCTCTTGCAAATCTTAAAATGAGGCATTCCAAAACCTTGTTTGATACTCCAACTCCTGCCTCCCAAAGCATTCCCCTCATATTGTAGCTTGAAGTTTTCCCATGCTTGCTCTTGTCCCATTTGTGGAAGGCAGCCTATAATGTAAAAATCCAAAGTTATTTTTACCCTTTAATCATAATCACGATAGCATTGTTGTAAAAAGGACATCGCACCTTCCAGAAAAGAAGCATGTTCAGGAGAGCTGGCAAATCTTTCATGGCAAGCCGACCGCTAATGTTGGAGTCTCTTAACATAATAAGGCTCTTCGACAACTCCAGTGTCGGTTTTGCCCACAACCAGGCTGTTATCAAAACGTACATTTATGGTTAAGTGATTAAGCATACCTGCATTCACTGGTTTAAATACATGTAAAAACATAATATTGGATTCCATACCTTTCCACTTTGTTTTGAGCAATTTTCGGAACTGTACAGCATCTATTTCTGTTGGGAACGTTGTGCTCCATCTCAGAAGTATTTGCCTAATATCATTCTGTTATAAATTAAACAATGAGAGGTTTGATTTCAAAGATTCGTTTTTATTATGTAACATTTCGACAATATTCTTGTATAACATATTTAAAATTGGCATATCTTACCGAACTTAGACTATTATCAAAACTCTCTAATGTAAAACTACGGTATAATATGTTGTCCTCATTAACTTCCCTGAAAAGAGTGAAATTACAGTGTTAGTGTGCAAGCCCTGCCAATCATAGTCATGAAGATCATAAAAATTCTTACGATCTTAATCTTTGAAGTAAAGGTCATTTAAATATTTAGGTTTACCATATTGTGCTCTGCTCATCAGTCAGAATTCTTAACAGAAACCTAGCTTCGCAGTTTGGGAGTTTTGTCTGGGGAATTATCACGTATTCTCCGGGTGGAAGGGCAAAAAACGTTGCTACTTCTCGAGACACTGAATGTTGTGTCACGTCCAATGGTCGCTGAAAGAATCATGTTCACATTTAAGCCAGCTTAGTATTTTGAAAAATTATGATTTTTACATAATAACGATCATGTTTTAGACGTATAATTTAAAATGTAAATTCACAAAAGACTTTAACACAATATTGTATGTTTGCTAACATTTTCAGCAACAAATTGTGGAGTTATACGGTTCACATTAGGTCTTGCTTCGTAAACGGCAAAACCAATGGCATGAAAGGGAGATTTGCCTGACTTTTGATCCTTATTATTTTGGACTGGTTGAGCATTATGATTATCTCCAGGTCCACCATATTGTTGGGTCACTGCCACCACTACATGGCACTTGGTGGCTACTCCACGTGGGATCTGGATTACAAACTGTGGATTCATTGCTGTAGTTTCTATAACGGGCCATGTTAAGAATTCAAAGTTAGTTATATGAATTTGTACTATTCTAAGTGCTACATACATACATGTGATATGTATATTTTTAATACCAACGAAATCCGGTCCGCCACCTGCATTATAACCTAATCTCCATCTTCGTTTGGCAAGAACAGCTCTCCAAGGTTTTCTAGGTTGTAAAGTGGGCTCTTGAAGCCAGTCATCGGGACCAATATGAACAAGCTCTAAATGTGTGAAGTTTCTTACAAAGTCGACAAACGACATCCTGTCAAGAGTATTATATTTTATTGGTTATTTAACAAACATGTTAGGATAACCACCACTAATCAATCTTTCTCATGTCGAATTAGTATAAAAGACGACATTCATAAATCACAGTTCCCCATTCATAAAATCATGTAAAATTTGCATATATTATGTGCTCTTTTATACTATTCCAAAATCGCAGGTCATGAACAAGAAAATAATCCCATTCATTACATCCGACTGTTGAACACGCGGTTGAGCATTATGTACCACCATATTTGAACATTCAAAAGCTTTTCATTTACCAAAACTCTCCATCCGTTCTCGTCCTAACTGAGAGTACTTCCTTATCTCGTTCAGGTAACGATTCCCATTCAACACTGCGGTCAGACCATGGTCCAACCCATTGACCCCTACCATAAGGTCCTCTTAATCGTACCAAAGGTGTTTCACCAATTGTTGAGTTACCATTACCAGTGTCACGTACACGGGCCAATCCAGTCACGTCATAAGCTGAGTGTGTTATAAGCCCATGTCTCAGCTTGAGGGCTCGTCTTTCACGATCCTGACCAGAAAAAATAATTGCTTATAATGGGCAATACCTGGTGTAAATAATACCTTTCTCTTTTTAAGAATCTCTTTGAATCAGCATGCTTTGCAATATTGCAGTCTCCTATATGGAAAATAGAGATTAGCTTTTCACGTTTTGTCAACACAAAGGTTTGCCAAATATGTACAATGGCATGCGTGTTTTCTTTGTTGCATTTTAAAGGTCCTTTATACGATGATACCAGTTTGAAGTTGAAGATGTAATATTTTGTTTAAAAAAGCTAGCAATACCATGCTAATGGTGCAAACATGATGGATGAGTATTGGTCAACATGACAGCTCGATTAGGTTTTACATAAACAGACAATCATCTAATATGGTTTAAAGTTTTCATGCTGTTGTGAACATTAATAAGAGAGCATGAGTGGTAAAGCCAAAGATGTAATTGAATAAGATTAACTGCCTAATTGTACTATAGTGAAAACGTGAAATCTCTAATAACTGTCATATAAAAGTTAATATCCGGTACCTGGGTACCTGTTACGCAAAGCTATATTCTATAACAATAGGACTTTTTCCTGCGGGTGACTTTACTCAAACATTTATTAAATATTTTGTCTTATCTGACGTAAAATTTGGTACTCTAAGTATTTATTTAATGTAAACGTGTATGATTTGCCAATATCTACATTGGGGTCGTTGTTAGTGTACTCCTAAAACAAATCTTCCAAAGCGCTTACGCTACCATTTTCACCCGAAAGTGGCATTTGGCCCCTGATCCACTCCGAGTCTTGCTACTCCTGGAAATATTACGGTGATATAGCATCATGTATGACCTACAGTAGTAAATGATGTGTATGCAATTATAAACATATTATAATATACCAAGAACAACTAAGTCCATCGTATTGCAATTGGAATGTATATTTTGCTAATGAAACTTTGTTTCGGGTTTGCTCATGACTTTGCTGTTAATAAATAACATTAAACTTGTTAAATATGAATGTGAGACCGGTTTTGATTGCGTTTACGGTACGAAAACCTATTATTTAAATTAAATTGTCGACACGTTTTTGGAATTGGTAGTATACGGATTTTCATGAAATTTTAAAGTACAATGAAATATCCGCTGACATTCATACATAGAAATCCTGTGTGCAATTACTTTGGCATGATTGGAATAATTTGACCTATCGATTATTTCAAATAGTTACAAATAATTACAAACGGGAAAGATTGCATGACTTGATATCTGGCACAACAGACTGATTAAAAAGATTTTAATTTGTACAAATATTTTCAAGCTTACGGGTAATATTGAAGCAACAATTAGCGTTGAGCGTGGTACCGCTGAATTTAAGACTTGATATGTCAGGTAACGATCTTGAGAGTTGAGACCAAAACTTTGAACAATACCGCCTGTCAAATCTTGAAGTGCTCTCGCACCACTTCCCTCATTCAACTTGTCATATCCACCGTACAACCTGTGGTTAAGGATTTTTTAAAGAACCCAAGTTATTTCATTTAAGTAATTACATATCCTTATCACTATCTGCGCAATGTCTAAAATAGTTACGCCTGAACACTCCAGAGTAGCCATGGTCGAAGCTTTGATCCAATGGAACTATTCTTTCTAAAAGCCTTGGTGTGGTTGACAATGTTGTTAAAGCAAGAAGAAGCCAAATGTCTCCTTGAAGTCCACCATCTAAAGGCATTCGCCATGGGGTATCGCTGGAGAAGCGGGGATGAGGTGTTAATTCCTAAACGAAATGTTGAAATACATAAATGAATCACATTGGCATTTTAGTTTTTAAAAAGATTTGGAGTATGATCCAGCATCTTCGTTTTTTCATGCAAGTCATTCACATACATGTGGTCTGAGCCAAACAATTGGATATGAGGACTTCTTGGATTTTGGTAGGAGCTTGTAGGACGGGACAAAGTCTGGGTCTTCCCATATAATACCTCTCTCCAAACACTGTCTCCGTATTTTGACATACGGGGCAGGTGAGCGAAGTGTTCCACCATTTCGTTCCGTTGTCCAGAACCTGAAATTATTCAATAAAAGCAAATTAGCAACTGTCTGCATGTATTTTTGTAACATTGAGACATTACGTAAAATGAAGATGCGTGGGGAAATGCCACCCTGTGTGTAGGTGCTTTTAACCAAATTCATGAAAGTCAACCCAAGGGTATTCTTCGAAAAGAAATTTTCTATCTGAAGAAGTTTCTAGCTGACTGGCTTAACACTTTCTCCAAATAGAGTTAGACGATGGTAGATACAGACATAATTAAAATTGTACCATAATAGTTATTCAGTTCAAGCCAAAACTTTCCATGCAAACTTTTACCATTTACTTTTTATTGGATGGGTGTAGCCACTGTTCAGAAGCTGTAGTTGTATTGTTGTATGACATTAAATCACGTACCACATGCAGCAATTACTACAATTTCATTTTATGTTTTAACTACCACCAACGTAAAAACCAGTACCTACCAGCAAGCTGCAGCCATGTAAGACATATTATTGTAGGGTAAAACAACTTTCAATGTCGTATTTGATCATGAATTCAGAACAGACATTACAGAAATTTCTTCGTGCCAGGTATATTTTGTCATAGACAGAAACGGCTTTTTATGAAAGCACCAGTTATGTCAGGTCGAGGAAATTATGCTCCATCAGATTAAGTGATTAATTGCGATAGCTCTCTAAATAAGGACTAGAAACGAGATCAGGGTAAGAATATTGTAGTGGCTGTGATGACAATGATCATGAGATGAGATGAAAGAGAGCACATATATTTTCTTTTTAGTTTGCCTACAACATTTTCCCTGACTAATTCAAATACAAGGCAAGCAACAATGTGTTTTCATATTCAAGTTTCATCATTATCTTGTTTTTTCAAGATTTTTCTTAATTTGAATGTATGAGCGGTGAGCAAGATGGGTCAAGTCGGTTTGAAAGGCTTTGCTGTTTTTAAAAGAACATACAAAGGGTTTGGTCAGATTATCTCTTTAAAAATATTTTCTTTTAAGAGGATTGTCGGTCTCCTTTACGACTGCTTTCTTGTAATGGAGAGAACCGGAAAATTCACGCCGTTTGCCTTTGATTTCAGTATATGGTGATTTATTTATTGAAAACGAGGATCAGTGGCTGACCTTTCAGTTAACTAAATTTGCTAAAAACTCAAAAACCTTAGTATCACCAACAACAGTATTGTTGAGTGACATGTAATATGTGGGAGCTGTTGAAATTCGCAAGAATCGATTTTCAAGAGAAATTCGTTTTAGATTAAGTTATTTGATTGAGTACAATTATTGTCAACTGCATAGAAAATGATAACGATATCGCAATTCTGTGTATTACATAAATTTCGCAACGATTTTTTGGTGAATGATTATTGCTGCTCTTATTATATTACACCCACATTCACCAACAAATCATTCATCTTTCCGTCATACATACTAGTTGAAAAGTCAAGAAGTGTTCATCTTGCGTTACAATGCACAATGTGGTACGTGCAATAACAATAATGTGATATAAGGATATAGAAATTGCAATATGATATAATGGTCAATTCGACTAATTGTTTGAGTGCTATTACATGTCATGAGTTAAAGAGTTAAAACAATACACGCTCCATCCCATGTTTATACCGTTCAACAAGTAAACAAAACAATTGACATGGGCTTGGCAGATGAATTACATGCATGCTTGCATTGCATTCGTATAAAAAACTCCTTATCTGAGTTGGAGTCACACTTTCACAATAAGAAATTTGGATCACTTTTGTGCATGCTGGTCATCATCATTGTATTAGTATTACGAAACAAATGAGTTTTATAAGCAGGGATATCTTGGTTTCCTGACTTGTCGTTACATTTTCAAATCTCATGTGTCATCCCATCCTGTGTTAAATTGAAAATCTCCAATGAGTATGGTGCTTACATACAAACAAATACATAGCGATATAATCTGGTTGCACAGGAGTATAAAATCTTATAAATAAAGCCGGTGAAGGCAACCGCCTGAGACAAGTTTCACTTGTCATGGCATGAAACGGACACTAATTTTAATCCATTGAAAGTATATTTCTGGGGAAGACTTTCTACGTTATGAAACTTTACTGCATTCGTAATCGAGCCGATGCCGACCTCATATGATATATTGTACTAGGGACTTTTGTCCATGAAGGGAAGTTGGGCATATACAATGGTACATTTAGGTATGTTCCATCCTAACCTGGATAAAGAAGAAAGACGTTCTTCCGGATGACTACTTCCATTTCCGTAGTGTACAGGTCCGTGACCATTTGTCCAGTGTCTTGTGTGACCACCATCTATAAATCAAAAAATATATTTTTGAAACGTCAGTAACAAATCTAAAATATAAGAATTAAGGGATTTATCAAAGCATATTCACAATAATTGATTTTATTTGGCCCATTTCAATTAAATGTAATAAGGACTAATTGATGTTATCGACTTTACATAAACAGTTGAACCAAACTGTCACAACCCTTCTACATTCAGATTTATATTCGTGCCATACCGTTATTATTTCATGTTATTTCATGTATGTAGTATGTACTTCATCGGTACAAAACTACTCCATTTTTTAAGGCTTAAGCAATTATAACTAAAAAAAAGCATCCTAACATTACTTCTGGTAAACCGAATATTACATGGATTTAAGTGTTTTCCTGCACAAAAAATCAGTAAAATTTTATAAATCCTTTTTTGCCAGTGAACCGAACCGGTAGCAAAAGTTGCATTAATAACAACCACGCTTGTGTCTACAATGTTTTGAGCGTGGTATTTTCAAGAATTACAGAAATGGCCAAAGCAAAGCATATTTCAAAGGTTGTTTCCCTTTCTTTTTGCTCAAATAATCGCTTTACATATCATCAGCGAGGCTCATCACCATCATTTTCATTGTTGTATCGTGATCATTTCATCCTTTACGGTCTGCTTGACACGCTCCGCATTGCTCAAAAAGAGACGGAGATGAAGTGAAGACGAGAATGAAACGGAATCAACGAAGATTGCGAATAAAGAGCTCACTTTTTATGTTCTTATATGATACATAAAATAATATATCCCTTTCAAGTAATTCTTGTAAAATATTCCCTTTGTACGCATGCCCAACTTTGTTATGTTCTTCAGGTAAAATGTATATGATGCAATATTGCAAGACTCCTGAGATGCAACAGTACACAAAAGCTACAAACGCTACCACACAAAAATAAGTTCATAATTTTTATACCACTCCTCCATTGTACAAAATGGTTATAGGTTTCCATTTTGGCATCCATATTTCATGGGATCAGCATGGATTTCAAGATTTTCATTGTTGAGGAGATGAAGAGGCATAATAAAAGAGATTACGTATTTTGTCAGTCAGTCAATGAAAAGCGAAAAAATGTTTTTCTTTCAAAATGCAAACATAAAATTCACTACTCTTTTACTGCAAAGGTTTTATCATTATCATGAATGTAATACATGACGGGTTAAAAGCCATTTTTGATATCATGCAGCAAACTACGAAAGTGGTAACAAGTTGGGTAACAACTATTATTATTATACTGTTGACTCCAAGCAAGCCCTATTGTTTTGCTGCTTTATTTATCTCTCTAAAAGCTTAAAAGAAAGAAAAAGTGAACAAAGTCGTTTTTGGATGGCTGGGCTTTTTTGTAGATGTACAATAAGCAGAATGTATGTAATATGTAACTACTTTTAATCAGCGTTTCTTCGGTGAGGATCATACTATGAGCAATTTGATGTGGCGGGGCAAATACTACGCGCCCGAACTAATAATACCATGCGCCCGAACTAAAATTACCATCCGCCCGAACTAAAATTACCATCCGCCCGAACTAAAATTACCACCCGCCCGAACTAAAAT
>JAHZNG010003410.1:0-17400 GCA_027744375.1 Orchesellides sinensis
ATCTTTTTCATTTACTGCCCCGCGAAGTCTTGGAAGTATAACAGAATCCAAAAGTCTATGTATTTCTGTCTTACGGGTTTGATCGCTATTTGCTATTTTTCGAAGTGATGAAGCCATTGTCAAAAGTAGATTCTTTGCAGAATTACGCATACCTATGTCTTCATCCTAAGTTTTAAAACCATTAACACATAAAATTACGTATTTCCATGAGGTATGGTCAGGTAAATACAAACAAAATCTAATACTTTGACTAACTTACATGGTTTACATTATAAATACAATTATAGAACATCAAGGTGTATAAAAGCAAATCGAAATTTCCTTCTTTAACTAGCTGTTCTGCTTTTTCAAACGATTCTTGCCGTTGAGAAAAATTAGGAGTATCAGCAGCTAGTTCAGCCCACGCATTAATTCCACTTACAAGTTCATAAAGAACTGAGCCCTTCTTACATTCAAGTGCTTCCACAAGAGCTGTGCGAAGACGTCGACCATTAATCCAACCAAAACTAGGAGCTAATTTCCTGAGAATTCACAAAAATCAGTATATACACTAAATAAGCATTAAAAATATAGATGATACCAAAATGGTACTACTTTACTACTTACAATAAGAGTTCGCCTGGTTTTTCGATGCTACATAACAGCCTTCCAACCGCAACTATACTGTTATATAAATTTTCTTCATTGTGTTTACTCATCGCAAACGACTCCATAATGGCAGTACAGAGTTTTTCATTGATAATTCCACCAGTTGCAAAACCAGCCAATAAAGATATTAGCGAGAGGCAACCACCTCCGCCAGCCTGACTAGTAAACCTTTTGAAACTGTGAGGATCTTGGAACAAATTAAGAATGACTTCTTTCCTTAGTAATACAATGTTTACACCGATAGACTCTGTTATCAAAAACGTAAAATTTATTTTATGTTTAAAACGCCAATTTAAAATGTAAACCATTCTTAAAACTATCTAAGTTACCTGAAGTTTCGAACTGGTAAGTTCCATTAACATTCAATGGAGAGTTACTGCAATTGAGGTAGGTCTCTTGTGAATCTTCTGACTCAACATCGACAACTTCAGGTGGGTTGGTCAAGTTCAGTATTATTCCAAGGATATATTTCTTTACCTCGAAGACTGCAGAAGGTGAGTCCAACAAATCGAAAAGTCTCCACATTGAACTTTGATGAACATCTTCATCTTTACATTTTGTTAATAAAACGTGATATCTATATCAAAAGGATTACTCACTATTCAGAAACAGCTTATCAATCATCACTTAAAATTACGGAAACATTAAATGCATTACCTTTCATGGGTACTCCAAACCAAGAACAGCTTTAAGATCCAGCTGACACTTCCAACTGACGTTACTGTAAGATCACCGAGAGCAGGCCAGATAAACACGTCGAATATTCGATCAAGTGTCTCTGACTTCATATCTAATCGAGGAAGTGAACTAAAAAATGCTACAATACATAGCCTGCCAGCTTTAACTGCATCTTTCTTTTGTTCCTCAAAAACTTCTTCTGGAATGTTTTCCTCTGGATCCAAAGATTTTCTGGACAAAGGTTTCAATGATTTGCTGACAGCACAAGCTAAATCACAAACTCCATTAACAATCTGATCTAAAATGTTTGGAAACTTGTAACGCCAAATTCGAAGTGCAGATGTCATCTTGTTGATTTTTATTTCAATAATCTTAGGAGGCAATTGTTGGACTGAAAATAATATAAAATATGATTACTCGAATGGCTTTTCTCTAGATACCAAAATATAATTACCGGGTGAAAAATGTTACCTTCAGCAGGCGAACCAACGGTTAAATCCAAGTATTTTCTTGCATCTGCCTCCGTACAGCCTGCAAGAAATCTCAACACCTGGGTTCGTTTTTCTCCTTTCATTACACGTTCTTTCCCTATCAGTATTCTTATCAAAATCTCCATTAAAAGAGACCTTCGTTCCGTTGTTTCATTTTCGTATTGTTTATTAAGTGAAACATCTATTGCATCCACACGGAATTTGTGAACAAGATCCATCGAGTCACTATTAATTATTTCATCTATATCTTCTCTACAATTTAAATAAAATAAAAACGAAATAAATGTAAGACATGATGGTTTTAATTAAGAAAACAAAAATATGTATGAAAACAGTTTGGTATTACTTGTAGTTTTTTAATTTGCTCTTTCTTTTAGCAAAGAGGAATTTCCAAGCAGCTTTTTGAACTTCTTGTGAGTACGTGAGATACTTCAGGGCACTTTCCCATAGTTCATGATTGATATTAACTAAGTCACAATTTTCAAGAAATTGTAAAACAGGAAGAATCATTTTTGACCGCTCACGTTTTGAAATTGCTCCATTTCCCTGATGATCAAGTTCCGATGGGCCACTATATCATAAAAGATAAAGCCTGAGTAAGCATTGCGGGGATTAATTACATATTAAATTCATGACTAGAACCTAAATGGCAAGACTATATATGTAGGTGATAAAAAAAGATAGAAACACCTCTTGTACACGTACTCAATGATCTTATCTACGAGGTCCTTTATATCAGCGTACTCCTTTCTTGTTAAAGGCTGGCCTTTCAAAGATAACCACAGATTTATTTTGTATTGTGAGATATCTAGCTGTTCCTCAGGACCGGTATAACCTGTAGCTGATTTTGGTAAACCAAGCGTGTCAACAGTAATTCGATCCAGGAAATCTAGTAAGTATCCAGTTTTAATTAATTAAATTTAATTGCTTTTATTAAAATTAGCCACAATACTTTACGTAATATATTACATATATAAAATAAACAACAATTACCTGTAGTATCCTCATTCACATTTGGAAGATAGCTTGTCTGAATAACATGCTCTGACTCCGAAGCATTATCCGGATGCAGCTGATTACGGCGGAAGTGACTGCCAAACACTTCCCAATATTTTGCCATCTCGATATGCTTCCCAGTGTGTCGGATGACTTCTATACATGGTCCCCACACCAAGCTGAAGTTGGTATACATGAAGCCAAGCGTATATTTCAGGCATAGCTGTATAACACAAATATAAGTTACATAAAGCATTTGGAACTTTTGGTTCAAGATGTCAGAAAATTTAATCAATGTGAAAGAATCAAACCTACCAGTTTCAAAGGCAAATCATAAGCCTCACTTCCTTCAATGACCTTGCATTCTGTCAAGACGGATTTCGCAAGCGAACCAAATTTGGTGTCTGAGGTGCTCATGTCTTCCAATTGTATAAATTTGTCGAGCATTTCTACCATCTTTTCAGATGTACCGTCCATCATATCAACGAAACTTCTTAGAAGTGACAATGTCAATGCACGTATCTGCCAGAAAAACCCAGACACAGAATGTCCTCAGCAATTCATTAGAAAACCAAAAACTTATAATAAAACTCATCAAAATCAAGTTTTATTATTACCATTCGAAATCCAGACTGAAGATTTGCTGACAACGATTCCCAAACATCAATAGCGAATTTTTTAACCTCTTTATCGTACTTGTCGGATTTTATTGCTTTCGTTAAATAAACCAATTTATCTAACACCTTTAGACTCCAGGGACTGAAAGAGTTTTCCGGAGAAGCGACACATATTTTTGACTTCAGGGCTTCCAACAGCGCCTTTATCGGAACAATGTCATTGAATGACATCTGAGGTGACACTTGAGAAATAAATACTTCAAGTATATAGCACACTAATGGCAAAGTCTTTGCATTTAATTCATTGGACTCTGTAATCTTCTGGATGATTCTTTCACAACTCTTAAGGCAGGCTTCGCAGTTTTTGCTGTTAAGTCTAGAAAACACTAAGAGTAATCTGATGTAGTAATTGATTTTGTCTTCAGATAATCCTCCATTAACGAAATCCTTTTCAGTATCCTTCATCGGAACACAACTAAGTAAAAAAGCAAAATTAAAATTCTATAAACCGATTTTGATCCTTAAACTTAGCTAAGTAAATTCTGTATAGTTCCGTACCAGTTCCAGTTGATTCCTTTTAAGCTACTGGCATTTATTGTAGTAACTATCCTCTTTTGATTCTGAAAATAGTTCATCGGGGCAGTACTACCAGTAAAGAAATGTTCCTCAGGATTAGGAAGCTGGTACATTCCACCCTGCTGTAGGATAGCTTCACTTAAACAATAGACCGCAAAATTTGGACATTCTTTAACATATGCCGGCTTTTCTGTTATGCGGTCATAAGCTCCGATGACTGGTTCAAGAAACATTCTAAAGTAAGCTCGAAAGCTATGTAAGCATTTATCAAGGACTCTGAGTAACTCGTATGGTACAACTTTCAACAAATTATTGATAGCTGGCTGTAACAAATTTAAGATTTCTGTATCGAAAGAAGAACATTTTGCTTCAATTATTGAAACAACAACCCGAGTTGTAAGTTCCATACTCTCTTCGCACATATTATTAGACACTCTTTGAAGAACATTAGCACAACTAGAAACATCTGTGAGTCTACTACAGTTGTTAAACTCCACTAATGAAATATAAACATTAAGAAAACTTGCAACACGCCGGCTTTCTCGTATATTTTCCAGGATGATTTCCTACAAACAAAGTTGAAAAGATGAGCATATAGTTATATTCATTTTTATCTTAATTGGCTGTATTGAATAGGTTCGTTAGGTTGTAAAATTGCTACCTCCATTAGATGTACGAGTTTTTCACTACTTGTGTTATTAGCATGCTGGAATAATCTTTGTGTCAGATGGCATAAAACGTCTGTCCAAATTTTGATTTCATCTTGGCTTTCCAATCCATTCAAGAACATTACACATTCTTTAAAATGAATGCCTGGACCCTCCAGCTTCAATGTACCTCCAACTCCCTTAAAAACTGCATACAATAAAGTAGCCACTCCAACAGAATGCTGCAAAAAGTGGACACAAGAAAGGTTAAGATTATTTATCACGGAGCCCATGGAATTAAAAATCTTTTTAATTTCCTTTAGCTTTCGACAGTAAACCTCTGTCTTCCTCAGGAGATCGCATTAATATTTTTTATGATTGCATGGAGTAGACAAAATTATGTTAATTTGAACTCTGCATACCTCAGGATGCTTTTTAAGAAAAATTCCAAAAACAAGCTTTAGAAACTTTTCCGGATGATCCCTGGCAAATTTCCCCGCAACAACAGAGAAGGCTTCGCATGCAAAAATCATCACATACGTTTTCAATTTGGGATCGAGAAAACACGAAAATAGCTTCATATGCTGGCTCAGATCCTTAATAATCTGCCTCCTCAAGTATTTTGACAAATACGCATAACATTTAAACCCCGCTTCTATAATGTTGATGCTCTTAGACTCCATCACCAGCTTGATAATGGTTTTGAAAAATGCTTCAAAATGAGGATAAAACTCTTCCCCCAAGTCCCTCGCAAGCGCGATGACCAATCTATTGTGCATAAAACCATATTAAACAGTTAAATATTATAAGCCCAACCAATCTTATTTTTACAAAAAAAATCTCTTCACACATAAAAATCACATACCCCAACGCAGGCTCAAATGACGCCACATTCTCTCCATTCTCCAAATGTTCCAGCAACACTTTTGCTAATCTATCCTTCTGTAGAAGAATCTGAGCCAAGGATCGAGCATCCGTTCCAAGATTGCATAGTAAAGTTGCAAAGCTCTCCGTCCTATTCAAGTCCACCCATTTCTCTATCTCCTACAAACAAACCATACATAATTTTAATAAAAAAAACTAATCATACAATCAACATTCACCATAATTCACCTATCTGTCCTTCACACAATTAGCCAAATAAATTCCTCTATTTACCTGAGTAAAGTACGTGTCATTGCCTTCTGGATTCTCCCCCCGTCTATCTCTTATTGACAGGTTTACATTAACGCTAATCTTCCTCAGTTTCTCTTCAAACGTTTGAAACTAAATCAGACAAATAAGAATACAGGTCAAAGGTCAACTTACATATCAACACTCAACATAAATTCCTGTTTGTTTTAAAAATCAAATAAATCAAGCAAGACTAAAACTAGCAATTATTATTACCCGGAAAGTATTGTCCTCCTTGTGACGGGTGGTTGTTCGCTTCCCCATTTTGGATATTTAACTTTAATCTCAATTAAATATCCATCACAGGCTATCCGGTACTTTTAAAAATGTATTTGTCAAAATCACAATTTAAAAACACATGAAGCTGCTTTGACTTGGAGAGCTGAATGAAGTGTGTTCAACATAGGCATACATAAACATATACACGTGAAGAGATTGTACTTGGTGCATCTAAAATTTGACATTCTGGGGCAACCTGCGACCAGAACAAAGTAAGGGATACATAACGAATATGTACTTTGTACAAAGGATTTATTCCTAAGATGATAAGTAGCGTCCCTTTTAAGGGTTTGTACTATGAGCCAGAACCAAAATATTTAAAATGGCTAAAATTTGAATTTGTGAGAATTTTGGAAAAATGTTTTAAGCGTGTTCTGTAACTATTAAGTTTATCCTGTGAACATACTTGACACATTTTTCGAAAATCCTCACAAATTCAAATTTTAGCCATTTTAAATATTTTGGCGCGCTTGGGTGATTCACCCTCTTAAGACTCTTCAGGGTTTCAGTAAATTAATTTTTAATTAATTTTTAATCAGCCAGATATAATAAGTATTGGTTGATAGATAGTATGAATGTTTATTCAGGTTTATTTTGGTTGACAAGGAATTTTGCATATGTTAACACATCTTTAGATCAGATCATTTATGGCATAATATTATATTAAACTTGTAATTTTGGTAATGTGGTTGAATCCGAAGACTAGGGAGAAGGAAGAAATCCATATGAAGTTGCTTCAGACTTGGAGTTGAGCTTATCTCTTTTGTTTCTGAAAAGATTTTAAAGTAAGGAAGCAGTTGGAGTAGGTTAATTGTATAAATTGGATTGAGAATTATTGTTATGTACTGAAGGACTTACCATGGTAAGAGGTGTAACAATGCATTCAGTATTGGGACCGCAGGTAGAACCTCGACAATCGCATGGTGGTGGCTTTGGAGGGTTTGGAGGTGGTTTGGTAGAGCAATTACATCGTTTCCCAGCGACTGGAGCACCACATTCCCTACATTCTGTTTTCTTTGGTTCAGGTTTACAGTCATCCTTAGGCTTGTTAGAGTCGGAGGGGCCACCGCAACACCCTTCTCCAGGGCATTTGAACCCTTTGGTGTCAGGAAGATTGCCTTTCATTGGGGGAGGGTTGTCTTCAATGCACTCTTTTTTCTTTTCTGGTTCTTTTGGGGGCGGACACTTTTCAGCGGGTGGTTTTTCATTGACGCATTTGGAACAATCTGTTTTTGGCATTTGTCTTATCGGTGGACATTCTTCTTTCGCAGGTTTGTTATTATTGGAGTCGCACATGTCTCCTGGGCATTTAAACATGTAGGTGTCTGGTACATTTACGGGGCATTTTACGGGTTGATCCTCAAAGTAACCCCCTGCAGGGCCACACTGAAATGCAATGAATAATTTTTTATAAGCTTTTTCATATGCATAAATATTTTTACGGATGAATTGTGGTTTTATTAAAACCTCGTCCTTAGAAGCTTTGGAGTCACAGCTCATGATGGCGCTTGGCTTGAAGATTTTTTAAACTAAAATTTTATGATTTACTGTCTCTGCACTGTCGCTGTAATACCCACCACGCGTCTTGATTTTTACTATTTATAAAACTAAAATATTTGACTAAATACAGTAAATGAGTTGGTAGTTTATGCTTGATTCGTGAGTATTTTGCGCTATCTTACATGACGCGTTAATTTGCTATTAGGTACATTGACATGGATACAGTGTGTCGGCATCACAAGACCAGGCCTGACCAAGAAACCTTTGCAAGGAAGGAACCGGAAGCATGTTGCTAACTAATCGGAACTAACTATCTGAAAAGTAAAGCCATGTCTAACCCTGAGATTCCCGTCGATGTCCCAGAAGAGGAGGAGGCAGAAGAAGTTAATGCAGTGGCTGTAGCCGAGCCGCTTGCTACCATAGAGGAAGGGGGAGGCGAAGAAGAAGCCGTACAAAATTTAGAAAATGTATCCCCAGACCTACCTGAAGACAACAAGCCTGTTGAGGATGAAATTCCTGAGCTCGAAGAAGAGGATGATAATGAGTTGGAAGGAGGCGAAGAGGACGAAGCTCTCGATGAACATCTGGGGGAGCCAAATGGGTCAACAAGGAATTCAATGGAGGAGGGTGAAGATCAGGAAGGTCTGGAGGAATCCAATGAAGGAGAACCTAGCTCGTCAAAAACAGAGGAGGATGAAGCAGGTGGTGAGGAAGAAGAATCTGANGAGGAATCCAATGAAGGAGAACCTAGCTCGTCAAAAATGGATTGAGTACTTGAAGCAGCCAGGTGCACTGGATGAATTTATGGATAATTGGGATGAAATGGGTAATTTAGAATCATTTAGTCTTCATCATGCTTAAACTTGCTTGAATTCATCAATATTTTATGATTTTATAGACGAAGCTAGTGTCAGCTCATACAAATCCAGCATTAATGCTTTAGAGATCCCCGATTTAACTCGCGAAGAAGCAGCCAAAATGGCAGAATATTTTATAGAACTTCTTGAAGAAGACTTGGCAGCTTATGTTGAACGAACAGGAACCAAGTTTCCTGAGCCCTTAACAAAGGCTGAGTTAAAACGAAAGCAACGAGGATTAGGAGACAATGACTCTGCCTCATCATTTGACTCAGCTTTATCTGACATTCTTCCAGGAGAACCATCAAAAATTAGAATGTTTTATGAAAAAGGGGTGTCTGTATATGCTGACATGTCCCTCTTGCATCTACACGCGGAAGAAAAAGTTGACAAGGAGGTCCAAGTAAATTTACATAGAGTAAAAAACAAAACTCCAGTCAAGAAATTCAGTCGCTATGCTCAAACTCTGGAAATGACTTTCATTCCGATGGAACAAGCTTTGTTACTGTTCAAATACATGTACCCTCAAGTTGACGATTTTAAAATTAAAGAGCCACCCTCCAGAATAGCTTCTCAAGAGAGAGTTATTGCATTAGCAGAGGAAGCTGATCCTAATATTGATAACAAAAGAAAAGGGCCACAGATAATTTCCTTATCAAATAAAAAGCAGTTGTTGCAACCTTTAATGGATGATTACTACAAAGAGGAGAGGTTCTGGACAGGCTCGCGATTCGTAGGAGAGTACAAAAATAGGCAGGTGTTCAAGGGACGTTATGACCACCCAACGGGTGTTAAGATTGAGAGTGAATTTTTCAATGGACACTTCGAGACCAAAAATCACTTTGGCTTGGTATCCTACCCAAGGGGAGATACCTTCGAAGGTACATGGCGTCGTGGACGGTATCAGTCTGGACAGATTACTTTCTCCGATGGTCTTAAGTTTGCAGGTTCCGACTGGAAATACTGTGAGCCTCCCGATCGGCGATTTAAAATTGAGAGATATTACGGCATTAAACCTGCTGGGACAACCTTATTTAGGTAAATCAAACAATTTGGTAACACAATTAAATAATTGCGTGTAATCCTACTTGTACGTAAACCGCATGATTTAAATTCAAGTGACCAATACCCACCACCTCAAGTCCCTCCCGCAATGTACGATGTTGGTGATGGGTTTTATAATCCGAAGACTGGGGATGTACGAGGCTATGATGGGTTCTTACTTCGACAAGCCACAGATCAAGAAAAATATTGGATTGAGAAAAACTGTCGAAGAGTTCCTGAAGCCATTGATCACATTGCCCCGAATTTCCTAATGGAAAGAATTCCAGGATCGTATGTAGAATCCCAGAGAAGGATCCCATTAACTAAGAAACGTTACCATTAATTGACAATATAGGACTATGCATAGTTTTCATCTATAGCCACTAAAGTAAACGAACTTGGCGTTTGAGTAAAAACAATCTTTGAAACAAGCGACAGTTGATCAGTAAATGTAAAATAAATGCTTTGAGAATAATCTTCAACGTTTAAAATGATTTTTCAATAGAAATGTCTGTGTAAAACTAATTTTAGACTGTGTACATAAAAAGTCTGTCTGTTGTAATTGTTACTGTAAGCACCATATATTATGTATAATGTTTTTAAAAAAGTAGGTTTACAAGCTTTGACTACAATATAGCAAACAAGACTACTCGTTTGTGTGTGGGCGAACCTCGTTGTGGGAAGTGTGAAGTAAATCTGTGACATGAAAAATGGTCCGAGCCGGTCTAAAGTCACAACATATACAACAAATTATATAATCCTTGTATTGAATTGAGGAATCAAACAAGGCATTGGTGTTATGGCACAACCGATATATGATTAGAATATTTAAAGTGATGCATTATAGTATTCTTAATCCTTTCCTTCTCATCGATTCGATTCATCATATCATGATCAACCAGAATCTTTAAAACGAGAAATCTTCAGGGCTGGGTGGTATGTTCCAAAAGATTTTGATCTTCAGTGGGGGGACCGGTAAGCTTCCAATCAGTTGGCAATACCGGAACTAAAATCCTAAACACTAAATGAGTTCGTAGGTACATGGATTTGTAGACGTTGCAACAAAAACAATTGGATTTTCTTTAATGAGCCTTGAAAGAAGTCAGCATTCAGCATCTTATATTTGCAAAAATGCAGTTTACAACTTTCTGATTTATGTATGTATTTTTTACTTTAGTCATCCCATGTATAAAAACCCTAAATGTTCCTGTCTGTCTACTGCTGGCTTACAGCTCTTCAAATTACATTCATTTTTCTTATTTCAACACGGAAAGAAATGTTAGTTGGCAATAGCTTCATTAGTTTCAGTATTGGTTATTTCCACAAAAAGTTTGAGAAACCGTTTTCCATTTATAAACCCAATGTACATCTCCTGTTCCACATGCATGGATATAATGAACATAAAAAGAAAAGAGGAAGATGCGCATGAGGTGCTGTATATAGGGAAATAATGTATAGTAGTTTTTTTAAAGGAACATGTTATCCTGCTTCAGGTTTCGGGAGGAGTTTTTCATTAAGTCATCCATACTGAAAACGCTGACATTCCAACAGCGTGCTTGCCATATGTCACTATCAGTAACTGCCACAAAGTGATTTCGGGGTTTTCAACCGTAACAAGACTAGCGAAAAATCGTTTTACCACGTATGTATATACAGCCAGAGCCAAAGTGTGTATATATTTTGTTTATGTAAAGTAATTGGAAAATTCCAAAAATACAAGTATGTCTCGAACTTTGGTTATATCTATGCTTGGTATAAAGTAAACATGTCTGGTGCTGGTGGAGATGTGTGTGATGAAAAGAAGACTAAATGAGCTCTAGGGAAAATGTTGTTTTTAAATAAATGGGAGACAGCCGACTTATCAATAGAGTAAATATAGACACCTTAAAGGAAAAAAGAAACACACAAAAGAAAATTGTAGCTGATTTGTAATTTTCAATCAGTGTGGTTATTGTTCACCGTTCCTTACTTGCGTTCAGAAGTCTCCGCTCTTATGCATATACTATTCTATGTTTGGTACTCGCAAGCTTCTGTATGACTTCAAATAGTTTAGGCGTCAATGGAGGTGGTGACCATTCTGGTAGTAATGAAGTTAATTCATTGTATTTCGAAGTTCGTTCATCCGATGAGTTCGGACGCTACCTAATCGCTAGGGAAGACATAGATGAGAAAACTTTGATACTATCAGAGAATCCATTGGTGTATGGACCCACGGATGATAAGGAACTTGACTCAGATTCAGTATATCTATTTTGCTTAGCTTGCTGCAAGCAACTTTTTCCTTGTGAGGGGGAAGATGGAGACAAAAAAAGCTGTGAGGAAATTGCAATATATCATTGCACATCTTGTGGATGGCCAATGTGTGATAAGATTTGTGAGAGGGTAATGAAAGTTATGCGTTATAGGGTAATAAGTCATTTGTATTTTTATATGTAAGTAATTCATTAAAAATTCTTCGTTTTTATAGGCTGCCATTCATTCTGAAAACGAGTGCAAATACTTTAGCGTTCACAACACGACTTTTCCTCCACCAAACCAATGGCTAATGTACAAGTCTGTGATTCTGCTTCGTGTTTTATTACTCATGAAACGGGAGTCGGGAATATGGGAAGATTGTCTTGAAAAATTGGAGCATCATACCGGAACTAGGCATAACAAGGAGAACTGTGTGCGGGCAGATGAAATTGTGCTAGAGAATCTTGAGTACTTTACGGAATTCATAAAACACATATCTAAGAAAAATGCGAGGAAGCATCGGTTGCCGTTTATGAATGACAGGAGCACTCTTGAGCGACTTATTGGGACACTCAACGTTAACGCATTTTGTGCTAACAATAGCTTAACCAAAAGGTAAGAATGTTGAAAACGAAATGTATGGAGATGAATAGTAAAATATGAAGTTTTCTAACTTTGTAACAGGGTTGCCCGTTGCATGTTTAAAACTGCCAGCTTGTTCGCCCATTCTTGTGCCCCAAATTGTTCATGGACAATTGAAATGTCCCTTTTTGATCAAGAGAAGTCTGGCAAGATTAAGCAGAAGACCGAAAATGGGGTTAAGAATTGCCCAACTGTCGTACTACCAAAAGTAATCCCTCAGATTCAAGTTTACACAGCTATCCCTATTAAAAAAGGAGAAATCATCACGATTCCATATAGCACGCGCAACATATTTTATGGAACATTGAAGCGTCAACTATGCATGGAAACAGTTGGGCATTTTATATGCAAGTGTAGAAGATGCATGGATCCAACGGAACTTGGAACGTATATGTCTTCCGTACGGTGTTTTAAATGTGAAAAAGGCTATCTTATACCGAAAGATCCGTCAAATGAAGAATCACAATGGATTTGCACGAGCACACAATCTGAAGATGAATACTGTGGAGCACTATGCAGTGTGGGAAAGGTTGTGTACTTTGTTTCCAACGTTCAGGATCACATAGACAGAGTAAGAAGTATGGATTTGATATGGAACGAGGAACTTGAGAAACTTCAAAAACTGTTTGACAAATACCGTGGTAAAGAACTTCATGAAAATCACTACCTACTTCATGAGATCTCTACAAGGATTGTGGAGTTAGTAGGGGACAATCTGATTGGAGAGAATGAGCCTAATATTGGGAGGAATGAAAATATTGTTATCATGAACCGATTTATATTTTATGTTCGATATTTGCTTAAATTGGCTAACGTGATTTTACCTGGATATAACAGTTATCAAGGTATGCAAAAAAGTACTATCTGCACAAATATACGTACATACTAAATGAATGAATGTTTATAAGCAATTATTCCTTTTACAAGTGTAGATCAGTTAAAATTCTTTCTTGAGGAAGCTGACTCAATGAGGACCTTCACAGTAAGTCAAAAGTATTTTGGAAATACCGATAAAATTTATTTATTGCCGTATCCATTAAAGTAAAATTTTGCATGCATGCTTTAATGATTTAAGATAAAGTTGATTTGGAATCAGTGACAAAGTAGTGATGTGCAGTATTAAGGTTGTAGTATTGTGTAAAATTATTCATTTAGTTTTTTACCAGTATTAGCGTTGTTAGAAGATGTAGTTTTGCGTAACCTCTCTGAATCAGTTTAGTTGGCAAACCTTGTTAGACAATTTAGTTTTTATAGCTTTGTACCAATTTCCCTCTTATAATAAAATTCCCCTAAAATATTTTAAGCTTTATACTGCCAATTGCTGTATATATATTTTAACTGCTTATCCCATGCATTATATTTAGTAGTGGCTTCAGATTTAAGTATGTAGTTTGCCAACAAGTGTACTGATTGGTCGAATAAGATTTTATTACAATGTATATATGTATAATATTTCCAACATAGATAACAAAATAGTGCTTAAATTAAGTGCAAACCACAGAATGCATCATAACACATACGCTCTACATAAATATTTGAATCCTTCACCTACACCACTACAAGGAAAACCCTAAAGTAACTTGAATATTGTATTTTTTAATCTCTTGAAACTCTTTGGCAAATGCAAACAAAATCTGGCCGTCGCGAGTTTTCGGCTTCTTTACTTCTCTGACATTCACAGGTGTAAGGTGGCCTTTCTTCCCCTAACCTCCAATCTTCAAGTGCAGTAACGGACAGAATGCAGTTGGCGTCATCGTCAGAAAAATCATTACTCTGGAAATAGTACGGGTCATAACGGAACGTGGCACAGGTGGCTGTACACGTGCACTCGGCTTTTGACGCAGGTATCGCACAATAACAGGTAGGTCTTCGGGATGTAGAAACGGGACATTCTGTGCCACACGAGCGGCACTGATAACTCGTTGTTGTTGTCCTCTTAAAGCGGTTTTGAAGATACAAGGTATGACGGTAGCTTTTCAAGGATCGTTGGTTAAATATTCGGGGAAGGCACGTTACTTCACATGAGCATTCGTCATCCTCATCAAAGTCATAATCTTCTGGGGGTGGTGGCTGGAGAATCGGGTATGGTGGATGATTTGCTGGAGGAGGAGGATGTGGAGGATGAGGATTATAGTTTGGAGGTGTCTGATTTGTTCCATTTTTTATAATGCAAATTATTGGTCTGAAATTTACGTCAAACGCTTTGCAGTATTCTGCAAAATAAAGTTTAACATTGTTTTAAGCAATTTTTTTTACAAAAACTTTTTTTGTCACGAAATACCCTTTTGTTGAAATAAAAATAAAAATCTTACGGTTTACGTCCAAATAAGCATTGCCTTCCTGTATAAATATTGCGATGCTAATTATTGATAAAATAACTAGTATATGATGATGTTTAAAAACCGATGAACAGGTATTTAGCATTTTTTATATTTTGCCAGCGGTAGCACAACAAACTCTCTCTAATAGAGTTGTCCTTACAACTTCATACAAACATGGAACTGCTGAACTATTATCAACATATTTGTAAATCACACCATTTCGAAACAACATAGGAGAAAGTAAGAATCCGAATTGGATTGGAAATGCGATGTTCTTTTGCTATGCAATAATTAGAAAATTTAGAAACTCCTATGATGCTTGAGTACCTAGCTGGTGCAATGGTAGTAAATGATTAATAGGTAACCTTTTAGTGACTACATCTTCTTAACCGAATTTAATGGCAGCAGCATACACACAGTCGTACATATTGCAGATTACAGACGTTAGTGTTTATTAGTTTTTTGACAGTGAGTCCCCCATCAATCATTCCTCGCAAAAAATAGATTTCTCTTTCATTCGTCATTTCTGCCATGTATGTGAGATGCATTAGTAATGTCCTTTGTTCATATGAATGCCAAGATAATGTGAATTACATTTCAAAATAACCTATAAGATTTACACTAATATGTAAGCGTTAACCATAAACCTCTTGTACATACGTTGTACCGGAAAAGGTCACCTCGTAATGACCTATGGTCTTAAAATCTGTTATTGTTCTGTTCCATGCTAAAGTTGTATTCATACTCAATGCCAAGGATTCCATTGTCATTGATGCAGCAAAATATTATGATCATTTTCTTCTATTAAATGGGTACAGTTAACAGGCAAAATGCTTTCCGGAAAGAAGTTTCCTGTTACAGATATAAAATATTTTTTGAAAGCAATTGATTTTGTACCTTACGCTACTTGATACACGCACGTTTCAAAAATCTCTTCTGTGTTGTTCGACACTGTAATCCAATCAAGAGGAACGGAATAGATAACAAAAGTCATCAGTAGTTTTGCACCTGCCATTTACTTGCTTAGTTTACGTCAATAAAATCAAGATCCTATTGCAAATATACGCACATAAACATTATAGCTTCACCACACATTCTCTTATGCTCAAAAGAGTATTTTACGGTTGAAATCTATTTTTTACTGTAATAAAACGTGGAAATGATTACGGACATTTTTGTACTCTATCCCTGTAGCTGCGTATTGTCTTCATTACATATTTGATGATTTTCTATATCTGTTTACAATTTAATACGTAAAGCAGTTCAATGAAATTACGCATGTAAAAATCTCAAACACACTTCTCTTTTCAAATTAAGATAGGATCTATATACGACACTTTATTTATGTAACATAGAAATATGTAGCATCAAACATGGATAATGGATCTATCGATAATCTTGACTTTTAAAGGAACAACATTCGTTCGACCCATTAATTTCCACACAGGGAGTTAAATATCATGAACAATACATACAAACTTTTGTATTTTGATGCTGCGGGGATCAATCACCTGTGCAAAAGGAATTTAATAGTGCGTGATAGTATTGTTACGGACTAGTCAACTGAACATTTTTTCTTACTGTTGCCTTACAAATTTTTATATGCAAAGCATTATACTGTACAAAACAGGCAAATGCTGAATAACCAATCAATCAATGTACACAATATTATACAACTCGTTGTCCCTATTCTGTTTGCAACATTGAAAACCGAGACCCTGAAAGACGATTAGTTTTGTTCCATATCAAAGACCTTCCCGAAACCAATTAGATAGGTTACCTGGTATTACGGTAGTTCCACTACATAAGCTAGAATGAAAAAATGAGGGCTAAAAATGAAGTGTCGTGCTACATTTTCTTTTTGTTAAAGAGTTATCTATAATCAAGCAAGACTGGACAGTTAAATAATGTAATGATGATCATGGCACCTGCTTTCTATCAAAAAGTATGTACGCATATGCATTTACCTCTTGCATGTTAAACTCTATTTAAGAAATACGCTTGAAGTCTTCCCTAAAGGAGAAAAACTACGTCAATTAAACATTAAAGCCTATTCAAACATGTCAAATGTCTTGATCCTGCTGCGTGTGTCCCAATTTGAAGAATTCCATTGGTACAAATGACAACAATGACAGATGCACACGGGGTCTATGGTACTTTATGGCTGTTCCATGCTCTGCTTATCATTAAAGATGAAATCTTCATTTCCTCAAAGACTACAGACGAACATGCAAATTGCTAGATTTGTATGGAGTTGTGTAGTTGTGTTTGAAAATTAGGTCAATGAATCTAGTTTGTCTGTCTTACGATACCTTCTTATTATAGAACATATATAAAATAAAAGTATAATTCAGAATGGGATGTCGAAAACTCAACGATGTGTTGTATAATTGGACACAAATCAGAATTTTACTAATGTGTAATGTCATGATCATTTTTTATTGCTTACATAGAAGTACATTCTAGAGACCTCCTTATATTATGTACATTGAACAACCATGTCTTTAGTTGGATATTTTAAATGAATTATTATTTTGCATAGAAGACGTTTAAAAGTAGGATTCATAATATTATGGTTATACTTGAACTTCTGAAGATTTCTCGAGAACTAATAATACCACCACCACTAAGCCAAACCCTGTAAAAAGAAGACAAGCCATGCAAGCAAGTGTGGCAATGCATGTCACTGAAAATTA